>CAUYLG010046612.1:0-92745 GCA_963573385.1 Cacajao melanocephalus | reverse complement strand
GATTACAGGCACCCACCACCATACCCAGCTAATTTTTGTATTTTTAGTAGAGACAGGGTTTCACCATGTTGGCCAGGCTGGTCTTGAACTCCTGACCTCGTGATCCACCTGCCTCAGCCTCCCAAAGTGCTGGGATTACAGGCATGAGCCACCGTGCCTGGCCTTACTCTGCTTTTTAATGGTTGCCAGTTTCTTCTCGAACACAGTAATGTTCAGACCTTTCTGAGGCGTCCATGTCCCCTCTGCCTTTCCAGACTTTGCCTCGCTGTTTCTTGAGGCTGAGGAAGCACCAACCTAACCGAACAGGGAGCCCTCAGTGTGCCAGGCACTGTCACCTCCATACTCTTCCTTGTGCTGCCCCTTACCTCAGCCATCTGTCCAGTGGCATTTGTTGAGCACTTACTATGAGCTGATATTGTTGGACATGGGGATGCACATGTGAATAAGACCTGATTCCCAACGAGCTGTAAATCTCATAGAGCAGGTAGTCCTGCTACAATCCTACAATTCTTTCCAGCTCACACGTCATCGTGAAGATTGCCTAGAATGTCCATCATACACAGAAGCAAGTGTCTCCAGGAGATTCCTCAGCCTTGAATGTGGGCACTAGGTCCTTAGTTATTTGTGGGTGACACCAGTGCTTTAAGATTTGCTGTCTACCCTCTGGCACCTACATACCAACTGGCACATGGTAGGTGCTCAGGAAGCGTTTTTGGATTGACCAAGTCAGAAATTCTTATTTAAGTGGACAAAGAGAAGGTCCAGGCTCATTTTGCCTTTCCCTTCCCCCTCCTCCTCCTTCTCCAGATGAGATAGAAATCTCTTTTAGGTGCTCAACAATTGCAGTGAAATAGGTCTCTCATTCATCTCTCTCCTATTAATCATTTTGTATATTGAGAAATATAGAAAAAAGTAAATGGATTTAGAAGGAAATGATTGAAAAGCAAAACTGTCACCAAGTGGGTTCTTGCAGAGCAAAAGCCTAGGAGACACAAGGCAGGCTCAGCTGCCCTGCCTGCCCTGCCCTGCTCTGCCCTGCCCTGGAGCACCTCTCACATAAGACGAGGAGGCCCCTTCTCCTCTGGTGTGTAGCTTCTGCCCTGTGGGACCCTGGGTTCCTCTCCAGCCCATCCAAAACCCCGATTCCCATCCAGAGGGCAGTGCCCACTTGCACCCATGACAAAGGTTGGAGGTGGTGCTACAGCTTCCCCATGCCCTGGTGAGGCCCAGGCTCCCAGCCCCTCTGCACTTTGCATCTACCCCATCACCATCCTTGTAAGACTCCAGCATCCAGCATCAGGGGATCTGGGCTCCTCCTAGTGCAGCCCTGGCTCTGGGGAGGGCAGGACAGAGCAGTGGACTCAGGCAGACTCCAAAGCCCGAGGAGTCTGGCTCCCTTCTCAGCCCTCTTACTCATCCCTGGGGACCTGAGCCAGTCATGTCTTCATTCCCAACTTCAGGTGTCTCATCTGCAAAGCAGAGCTTATACAACTGACCTCCCTGAGCTGTGGTTGAGAAGAAATATGTGCTACAGATAAGGCCCCTAATACAGCACCCAACAGCAGGCACTCCACACGTGGAACACCCTTTCCTTTTCTAATCCCAGCGTGCTGCGAATGGCAGGAACGATGCTTGACAGCCCTCGGGGCTTCTGTCCCCACACCTGGCCCTCAAAGCCACTCAGACCCCTCAGCTTCCAATTCTCTCCTGACTTGGGAGCTTCAGCTACTCTGGCCTCACTCAGATCCTGTCTCACTCAGCTCTTTCCTGTCTCAGGGCCTTGGTACATGCTGTACCTGTGCCTGAGATACTATGCCAGACTTTCCTTTCAGATCTCTATTGAAACTTCCCCTCCTCTGACCATCCTTTCCTAAATGCCTCACCTAACTACATCCCCATGACCCTGTTCCTTTCCTTATTGCATATAGCATAGGCCATGAGTATGGATGGTAAATTGTCTATTGGTGGTCCTGTCCACTACACAGTGAGGGCAGGACCCATATCTGCTTTCTTCTCCACTGTAAGCCTAGACAGTGCATGGCACATCACAGCTGTTCAGAACTGAACAAGCAAGCAAAGGCTTAGGCTATGAAGTCAAAGCTCACTTGGAGTCCCTGGAAGTTGTCCAAGTGCTTTGTGCCCCAGCTTCCTTGTCTGTGAAATCGGTAGAATGAAAACGGTACCCACCTCCTGCATCGTTGGGAGGTGTTCTTGTGATAGTAGCTCCCTGGCACACAGAAGGGGCTTTCTACATGCTGGTTTTCATCATCCTCACGATTACATGAACTCCAGACCAGGCGGGGCTGGATGGACAGCGCTGCAAATTCATATGAGTCTAGGGACACCGTGGACCCAGGCAGTCATGAGGACCCTGTTCTGCCCCCTCGATTCCTGGGGCTTGGAGCTGTATGTGTGTGTCCTTTGCTGTGGATGAGGGTTCAGGGATTGCACACACAGGATGCCTAGCCTCGAGGTGGGCACAGTTGGGTGAATATATTCATCTGCTGGCGCTGCAGGACACCACAGACTGGGCGGCTTAAACAACAGAAACATGTTTTCCTGCAGTTCCGGAGTCTGGGCATCTGAGGTCAGGGTGCCCACCCATTCTGTTTCTGGCAAGGGCATTCCTCCTGGCTTGCAGATGGCTGCCTTCTCACTGTGTGTCCATGTGGCCCTTCCTCAGTGAGTGAGCGCAGAGAACAGGAGGGTGAGAGAAAGAAAGAATGAGTGCTCCTTGGTGTCTCCTGTAAGAACACAAATCCTATCCTGAGGGCTGCTCCCTCATGACCTCATCAACTCCAAGGTTGTGTCTCCAAAGACCGTCACGTGGGGGCTTAGGCCTTGAACACAAAGATTTGTTGGGGGAGGCCCAGGCATTCAGGCCCCAACGCTGCGTGTTTACTGACTTAGGCGGTGCACTCCAACCAAGCCATCTTCCTTCCAAGGACCACATCCGGGATGTAGTCAACAGTATCGTCTACACACTAGCTGCCTCAGCCAATGGCACTGTCTGCTGATGACGTCATTCTCTGACAGCCCCTTATCTGCAGCCTGGCATCCATCAGAGGGCTGTGCCAGGAACCAGGAGTGAGGCTCAGGATGCTTCTCTGCTCCTGTGGAGACTAGATTTCTCTCTCTCTTTCCTTCCTTCCTTCCTTTCTCTTTCTTTTCTTTCCTTTTTTTTTTTTTTTGAGACGGAGTCTTGCTCTGCCGCCAGGCTGGAGTGCAGTGTCACAATCTCGGCTCACTGCAACCTCCGCCTCCTGGGTTCCAGCGATTCTTCCTCCTCAGCCTCCCAGGTAGCTGGGACCACAGGCGCGTGCCACCACACCCGGCTAACTTTTTTGTATTTTTAGTAGAGACGGGGTTTCACCGTGTTGGCCAGGATGGTTTCGATCTCTTGACCTCGTGATCCGCCCGCCTTGGCCTCCCAAAGTGCTGGGATTACAGGCGTGAGCCACCGCGCCCGGCCCCCTCTTTCTTTTTTTTTTTCTCTCTTTCTTTTCATTTTCTTTCATTCTTGTTAAGCTTATAGACACACCCAATAGAAAACCACTTGGAAACAGCACTTATAACCCTTTATAACTCCCACAGACTGCTCACATATATGTGCAGGAAGGGGCTGGGGGTTTTGTCCCTATGTCACTCTAAAACCTCACTGAAGGGTGGCTGGCTCATTCCTTACCGATTTCTGGCTGAGCAACCGAAGCATAAGCTTTGTATTTTACCTCCATTTCGTCTTGCCACCCCCTCTCACACCCAGGCCTAAACACTTATAGCATTATTAGAACCAACATGGTATTCATCATAACACCCTGGGGGAGTCGAGTTCTGGTGAGAACCATGATCGCTAGTTTCAGGGACAGAAGGCTCCAGGGAGCACTAATCATGGTGTCTGAGAGCATTTGTGGGAGCACATTGTAAACTAATTACAGCGTGTGGCTCACTCTATCATTACCTTTACTATGTGATTTCAAATACAATACAGCTCCTATTTTGTTGCTTTCATAGCACTGCTGTCTCCGAGGCATGCCTCAGCCTTAAAAATTTTAGATTAAAGGCTGGGCTCTGTGGCTTACACCTGTGATCCCAGCACTTTGGGAAGCCGAGGCGGGCAGATCATGAGGTCAAGAGATTGAGACCATCTTGGCCAACATGGTGAAACCCCATCTCTACTAAAAAATACAAAAATTAGCTTGGCGTGGTGGCATGCACCTGTAGTCCCAGCTGCTCGGGAGGCTGAGGCAGGAGAATCACTTGAACCCGGGAGGCAGAGGTTGCAGTGAGCCGAGATCACACCACTGCACTCCAGCCTGGCGACCAGCGACAGAGTGAGACTCTGTCTCAAAAAAAAATTTTTTTTAGATTTAAAATAAAAAAGCAAGAGAACTGTTATTGATAAGTAATAAATGTACCTGCCTAATAGAGCCCTTGGAGCTTAAGAAGGCATTCAACAACTATGTTTTGACTAAACAAAAAAATACATTTAAAAAAATAAGTAATTTTTTATCTCAGCCAGGCCTACTGCTAATTTGTCTGCTAACGAGGGCAAGACATTGCCCTCTTTGAATATAAAATAAACTAACAACAACAGAAAAATGAATTTACTTTCCTAGGGGACATGACGTCAACCTAACCCAGAGGATTTGTTGCAATAAAAACTTAAATTTTTAGAGCATCTTGTTAAAACAACATATCAGTAAGAGACCAAACAGACATTGGCTTCACTCTAAATTAGAGACATTCCTCTTCTGTTGTGTGTCAAAAGGAGGCCTATATCTCACTCCTATTTGGCTGTGAAATGAGCGCTGAAATAGATTTTAAAAACACTGCTTTCTCAGGATGTCCACCTCAGGGAGGCCGGCAAGCCAACCCACCTTGCCATGTGGGGACTGGGAGCTGGTAAAGATTTGCGGTGGGTCTGAGGAGACCCAGAGAGGGGGCACACCCCTTCAGACAGGGGCTGTCAGCAAAGCCCTCCCAGGCAGTCACAGTGGGGCTGAAGGACAACAGGGAGGCAGCTGAGGGACAGAAAGGACATTTCAGTCCATAGGAGCCAAATGAGCACGGTGGGTAGCAGTGGGCATCGGGCTGGAAGGGGGCTGAGAGATGTTGAATTCTTTGAAGCTGACTTATTTTGGAGTGAAGGGCCCCTTTGAAGGAAAGAAACAGGAGGGGATCAGGAAGGACAGTCGGGGTTTGCTAATGAAAGGTCATCTATGCCTTTGCCAAAGACTTTGTTCTGCAAACTAAACACTGTGCAGATTCTAAACAGATGTCTAAGGACACTCACACTGATGGGGAATTGGGGGATGGATTAGGCAGGAGACAGGGAGACCCATGGGGAGAGTATTGCAGACATTCAGGGGCCTGAGGTTCCTCATCTGCAAAATGAGGACTTTCTTTTGAGGACTCAATAAACGAACACACATAAAGCCCGTTAGCTGGTGACTGGCATATAGTAAGTACTCAGTAAATTGTAACAGTTGTTACGATGATCCAGATAAGAAATGCTGAAGGAGCCAAGAAAGGCTGAAACAGAAGCTGGGGTAGAGAAGGAAACAATTCCAGAGCTTTTCAGGAGGTCTGGTCAGCTGGGTTTGTACTGGCTGGAGGTGCAAGGCTGAGGGGTGAGGGAGCAGAGGCCACTCCAGGTCTGGGTGGCCCAGGGGCCATTTGGTTTTGTTCAGTTTAGGTGAGATGAGCTTCTGTTTGTTCTTCTACCCCTCATCCTCTCTCCCATACCATACCCACCACAGTAGCAGAGAAGGGCCAGGAGAGAGAACAGGATCCCAACAGCCACCCTACTCCCCACCCCTTCCCCTTGGCCTGTCTGGGGATGCCCTCAGCTGTCTGCCTTTGCCGTTCTGTTGGCCTTTCCTGAAGTGCTGCCGACCTCAGTTCCACTTAGCAAACGTTCATTAAGCACGCTGTGCGCACCAGACCTCACCGAGGTCAAAGGCTGAGTGAGGAGTAGAGGTTAGAGAAGTGAAGAGAGGGCATGAGTCCAGCTGGAGGGCACATGCAAGCCCACGACAGGCTGCTTTAAACCCCAGTGGGCTCTGGAGACCCCCAGGCCGTCACCTGCCAGTCCGAGTATGCGTGTGTCAATCTATAATTCCGCTCGTCCTCCTCTCTTCCCAAATCCCCAACAATCCCGCTCTCATCTTCCTCTCAGCTGTTGGCCTCGTTTCCCACCTTGCTGGGAACATGGAAACCATCCAATAGGAACTTCCACCGGCTTCTACCCCTCCGCTGTGCCCACCAGCACCCGGACCACGGACTCCGGTCGTCGACACCAAATGGCCTTTCCACGTTGGGCTCATGGCAAATCTCTCATTCGAGTCTCAGACCCCAGCGTCTCCTGCCCACTCAAGGAGAGCCCTCATGCAAGTCTCCCTTCACTTTTCATGGCCTTTCCACTCTCCACTGCCTCCTTCCCATTAACTCGTTAAAATGCTGTTGCTTCTCCCTTATCGAACAAACAAACAAAATCCTTCTCTATCGCCCTTTTACCAGCCAGCCTACGTCCCGTTTCCCTGTAGCACAACTTCTCAAAAGGATCAGAATCATCCACGTGCTGTCTCCCTCTCTACTCCCACCAGGCTCCCTCGCCCCTTGGCCAGGCAGTTCTTTCCGAGGCCGCCAACAGCACCACATTGAGCGTCCTCGGATGAGAGCCATCGTTTGATCTAGCTGATCCTTGCTGGTTCCTCTCTTTCTCCCTGACCTCTTACCCTTTGAGCGTCTTGGCTTCCATCCTGGTTCTCTTCTCCATCCACACTCGTTCCCTCTGGTGATCTCCAGATACCACGGATATGCGGGTGGTTCCCAAGCTTGTATCTCTAGCGCAGACCTTTCTCCCAGGTTTCAGGCTCGTATCCAACTCTCTTCTCACTGTCTCCACTTTGAAGTCTGCCAGGCACATCCAAGCGTGGCAGTGACTGTGGATGGAGCTCCCTTGCAGCCTGCACTCTGTCCCCACCCATGCTCCTCAAAGAGCTCCTGTTCCATCCTGCTGGGCCGTTCACCTCTCCCCGCAGGGGCGAGCAGCTCCCCAGCCAGAAGCCCAGTCACAGCCCACGCGGCATCCACTTCTGACCACGAAAATCCTGCCAGCCCCCAAGATCTGACTCAGATGTCACTGTCTTCACGGAGCCTTGGCCAGTCCTCTGATCTGGAAGTCATTCCTTCCTCTTCTGGGGCTCCGGAGTGCTTTCTTTGTATCTCTATTCTAGACATTAGCACTCTGGGTCTTCCATCACACTCAGCAAAGTTCATTCACTCAACAGACACTGCATGGGGCCACTGTGAGGCGACACTCTTCTAGGGACAGGGGAACCTTCAATGTACAAAAGAAATAAGATGTTCTGCTCTCCAGGAGGGGTCGTTTGAGTAGAGGAAGAGCGACAATAAATATTATACATATAAAGACATTATTATATAATGTCATATATTATTATAAAGACATAAATTATATAATATGTTAGAAACATTTTGAAAATTATATTAGGTTGGTGCAAAAGTAATTGTGGTTTTACTTTTGCACCAACCCAATAGATATAAATTATGTAGTATGCTATAATAATATTATCAAGATATAAATTAAATTACAATAGATTACATAGCATGTTAAATTACTATACATTACATAGTAATGTCAGAAAGTGATAAAAGCAAACGAAAAGGAAAAGTAAGCCCAAGGATGCCCTTGTGTGAGCGTCGGTGGGAAGGGCGGGGCTGCCAGCTGCAGTATTAAGGGAGGTTAGGGTGGGCCTGGATGAGAAGGTGACATTCGAACTGAGATCGTGAGGAAGCAGGAGGGTGGGCTAGGGGACAGAGGGGATACCTGGGGAGAGGAGTTCAGAGAGGGGAACAGTGGGAGCTGCCCTGGCCTGGCACTCGGGGCCTCCTGGCAACATGCCCCAGTCCTTACCCACGTGCCACCACACCACCCCTGCCCTGCGTACTACCCCCTGCCTCTTACAGTGACTCCTAAGAGGCAAGTCCTTCCTTCTCTTTTGAGCCTTTTTTACATCAAAGGTGATAGATGCCACTTGTCTTGCCTTGCCTTTTGGAACTGTGCCTTGCACTGGTTCTGCTCGAACTGCCCCTCCTCTGCCTCAGGTGCCATCCTTGGCCTTCCCGTGAACCACATTCTCTCAGTATTAAGTATTGCCTTTCATCTTCATGGCTTCAGCCATGACTTAAAGCCACTTCCTGACGCCACTGGAGTCTACCTCTTGTAGAGAAGTTCACGGTTCCACACTGAAGCAGGCTGGGGGGCTCCTCCAGTGTGAGCAGCTGCAGAGCAGAGATCTCCACTGAAGGCCCCTGCCTGCTTTCTGCCCTCTGAACACCAGGTGCATGTCCAGGAGGACGTCCTACCGGCCTTTCTAACGTGGAATGCCAAAACACCACTGTAATCCCCCTACATCCTGCAGCCTTTCCAGTGTCTTCTAGCTCCATAAGCGGGATCAGCCTCCACTTCATCATTCAAGTGGGGAACCCTGGAATTCTCTGTGGGCGCCTCCTCTCCCGTACTTCCACTTCCAGTCACCGACCTGCTCTTGTGGCCTTTGTCCCCTTATTTCTGTAATCCCGGCCCCAACGTGCATCCCCATCATTTTCTACACATCCTGGATGATTAGTTCATTGCCCCCTGTCTCTCCTCTTTGCAACTGAACCCACAAACTCTGTCTGGGGAGATGTGATTTTGCTTCACTCAACAACCCTCAACAGATGACGATGGAATCCAGCTCCCACCCCAGTGCATTAAGGTTTTTCTGGACACGGATGACCTGCACTTCCTCCCAGCTTCCTTGAGTTGCAAAAAGGATGGCGCCACCATTGTTTTCTGGTTTTCATCCAAGTTGACATGAAGACATGGGCTGGCTCTCTCAAGATGTGGCAATCACCATGATGCCCCAAATGAGCTTTCTAACAAAAGTGAGGAATCTCAGCTGCCCTTCACTGCCTTAGCACAATCAATCAAGTTCAAGTCAAGCACGCACTAAGTAAAAATGGCCTGCGTTCTTTCCTTAACTGGGTTATGAGTTGAGAGCATTGAGGGCCGTTTACTATATCTTGGAAGGCTGATGTCTGGAGGAGGAGAATCTCACATCAATAACTAGAGATCCTTCAGGGTGATCTATAATCTGGTCCTTCCCTTTTTCATACCTAAAAAAGTACCGATTTACCCCTTGCAGGCAGCGTTCATTGATCTCTATGTCCGTCATCTTTCGTAACTGGGAGTCAATGATTCTCTCCATGTTGAAGGGAAACCCAACAGATGTGTTCTGTGCTTTATCCTCCTACTGCATTCTGAGGGTAGAGAGAGACAGAGAGAGAGAGAGAGAAGAATGGTTCTTTTAAAAATCAAAAGTAGTTCCAATGCGGAGATGGTAAGATCATTAGAATTTGGAATACCAAGATGTCAGAAATGGAGTCACTTATCATAAATGGCTTTGAAATTGAGGAAAGTTCGAAGAAAAAAATCTGGAGCCTATCCGAACATCGCTGGGTCTCTCCAATTCCCTAGCTCCCTTCTTCTTTCCAGTGTCCAGATGCAAACATGCCCTGCATCTGGAGCTCTGTCCTAAGCTGTCTGTGGAAACGTCGGGGTATTAGATGTGACAAAACGCTCTCGTGGATCACCCGGCTGCAGCTAGTTGGGTAAAACTCCCCTGTGCTTTCCCTGACTCCCAAATGAGATGGTGTCCTTTGTTCCCTTCATTCATATTCTGATACACAGATTGGCTAGAGATGAGAAATTCCTGAAGAAAGAAGGAAATATAAGTTTTAAACTGGGCCTCTTTGCATCTTAAAAGGAAATCAAAGATAGCCTCTTTGCAAAGCTCCGTCTTTTTAGACTGTGACCCCCCAAGCATGTTGCCATTGCTGCAGCACAGTGGAGCATTTCAGATGCCTCTAATTCCCAGGATCTGGTCTCTTGCCAGAGCTGCATAGTGATATGAATAATTTCTGGGCTCCCTTCCTCAGGATGGATGTGTTTCTGGGATTTTTTTGGCAGACATGCCATTGGAGTCTATCTCTCTTAGAGAAGTCAGTGGTTTCGCACTTTGAAGCAGCATCAGATTCCTCTCAGGGTGAGCAGCAGCGGGGCAAAGATCTCCACTGAAGGCAACTCTTTCCATTTTTCAGCAGTCTTGTTGTGAGAAAAATATGACAGTATCCAGGGGCAAAGACTCCTAAAAGATACACCGCTGTACGTTGTGCCTGATTTTAATGTAATGTAGCAAATGTGAATCTCACTCCCTAACTTCAGATATGCAAAAAATAGAACTTGCTTTACTTTCTTGACTCAAGTTCATTTTTATTTTGAGCTCCCACCACCCGCCATAATAGCAGTCATTTCAGGGGTTCCCTCACCCGTGTTGTGCCATGCTTGTGGGATCCCATGGTGGAAGCCAGTGGTCTCCATCCCCAGCCACACAGGGACTCTGGGCCCTGTGACTGCTTCCGAGCCAAGACTCTGCACAAGGCTGCCCCTGGCGCTGTCTGCCTCCAGCCCACGCAGCCACTCCTCCTTGGGGACTCACTGCCCCCACCAGCCCTTTTGGGAAGCTGGGGCTGGTTACCCACTGCCCTCTCTTCCTCCCCCTCCCTTGTGGCTCCTCTCCTAGCGGTAACCTTTCCCCAGCCTAGGGAGCCTCTGTGTTAGTTCTGGGGAAAAATCTTCCTCCCTTGTGCTTTCTCCACATGACTCTGTCCCTGCCGTGTAGCTCACTGGAATGTCACTGTCTCAAAGGGGCCTTCTCTCACCACCTCCAGGCAGATACACTCTCTGCACCACCCCGCCCGAGCCCAGAGCTCCTTGTAGCCTGTACCTGGCTTAGTTTCTCTCCACGGCACTCTCCATCACCTGCTACGCAATATATTTGTTTGGTAATTTATGATGTGCCTCTCTTCATCAGCATGTAAATGACATGATAGTAAGGGCTTTATCTCTTACGTCTCAAGGGCCTACAGCAATGCTGGGCACATAGTGTCGGTTCAGTAAATATTTGCAGAATGAAGGAAGGAATGGATTTGGGGGTGTGTCCAGCGGTGCCAGGCACCAACATTCATCCAACTTGGAGCAAAGCCATGAGTGAGTGAGGCTGTAGCCCGGAGCCCGGCTAGGTGGTGACCGGGACTCAGAAGTCCAGGAGAACACAGTAGTATGTGTGTGTACTTGGCGTATTAGTCTGTTCTCACGCTACTGATAAAGAGACACATGATACTGGGTAATTTATTTTTTTAAAAAAAGGGATTTAATGGACTCACAGTTCCACATGGTTGAGAAGACCTCACAATCATGGTGGAAAGCCAAAGGCACATCTTACATGGCGGCAGAAGAGAGAGGATGAAAACCAAGCAAAAGGGGAAAGCACTTATGAAATCATCAGATCTGGTGAGACTTATTCACTACCACAAGAACAGTATGGGGAAACCTCCCCGTGATTAAATTATCTCCCACCAGCCGCTCCCAATTATGGGAGCTACAGTTCAAGATGAGATTTGGGTAGGGACACAGCTAAACCATATCAGTTGGGGAGGGAGCAGTGGGAGTCCTGGGTCCAAGAGAGGGAGCCCTGTGGTCTCCAGGACCAGCTGTGATAGTGGCCGAGGTGGATCATGGCATGTGGCTTGGAGGCTGAGCAGCCAAAGGTGAACAACTGTTACTCTGAGGAATTGGGGTGCAGCATTCAGGCCAGACACAGTGCATTCAGATGGTCCGGACTCTTGTGTAGTACAGACTCATGACGATGAGGCACCGTCCTGGGAGTGATCAGGACACAGCTGTAAACACACAGAACTTTACAAAGCATGTTTTCTCAGCAAGTCTCTTCCACAAACAGATACAGGCCCTGTTTTTAGTGCTGAGAAAGAAACAGAGAAACCCTGTGCTCTCAGAGAGAGCGCAATATAGAGGGCAGAGACAGGCAATATGCAAAATTAACAGGGGTATGTTAGAGAGTGAGGGCTAAGGAGAAAAAAATATGGCACGGAGGAGCTAGACAGCAGATAGATGGGGGCCAGGTGGAGCTCTCTGGGCAGCACCGGGGTAGGAACTGGAGGGAGAGCAGCTTCCAGGCAAGTCAAGAGGCTGTGTGATGGGGCATGGCTGGCATGTGCAAAGAGCTTGCACGGAAGTGAGCAAACGCATCATCAAAAGAGATCCACATAGTCTATGATGGGCCAGCACTGTTCTGGGCACTTGGGATAGGTTCACAAAGGAAGGAGGCAAGAATCCCTACCCTAGTTGAGCCTGCCCTAGACAACAAGCCATTCTCAAAATAGAGGGTCACACAGGATGGTAGGACATGGTAAGTGCTATGAGGAAAGAAAAGCCAGGGAAGGACATCAGACATCCAGGATGGTCAGTGTGTGTGAGCTGGGGACAGTAGGAGCCCTTCGCATAGAGGGAGGAAGTTAAAGCCATATGCTGATGAATGTGTTCACCGGCGGCTTACAGGACCATGGTGAGGGCTGACCGCGGGCACTGGAGCCTGGGGAGGCCATGGTCAAGTGCAGTTGCTAGGACGATGAGGCCCAGCATTTCCACGGGCTGCAGCAGCATGGAGGGCACTGCTGACCAGCAAGACAGCTTTTGCAGAGCCGGGGCCAAATCTTACCGAGAATACTGTCAAGAAAGCAGAGGGAAGGGAGAAAGAAGACAGTAGCATGAGCCCCTTTCTCAAGTAACTTTGCCATAAAAAAAGAAAGACAGAAATGGCCTGATAGTTGGAGGGGAAGGTGGTCAAGGTCGAGACAAATTCTTTTTTCTTTCTCTTTCTCTTTCTCTCTTTCTTTCTTTTTTGAGACAGGGTCTCACTGTCACCGAAACTGGAGTGCACTGATATGATCACGATTCACCGCAGCCTCTACCGGGCTTAAGTGATCCTCCTACCTCAGCCTCCTGAGTAGCTGGGACTACAGGCGTATGCCACAATGCCCAGCTACTTTTCTTATTTTTTTGTAGGGATGTGGTCCAGCTATGTCGCCCAGGCTTGTCTCAAACTCCTGGGCTCAAGTGATTGTCCCACCTCTGCTTCCCGAAATCAGGCATTATAGGCATGAGCCACGAACCCACCCTTTTTCTTTTCCCCAGTGGCAGGAATACAGCATGTTTATGTGCTGATGGCAATGACTTGGTAAAAACTGGAAGATCAAGGGTACGGGAGAGTAAGGGGAGAAATGCCAAACAGGTGGTTCTTGGGTAGGAGGAGGGCTGGGCTGCCTTGCACAGTGGAGGGCTGGCCTCAGGAAGGAGCAGGCTGCTCAGCTGATGGACCGCAGGGCAGGCTGAGCAGTGGTCCACGTGTAGGCATGTGCGCCTCTGTGGTGGGGTCGGGTGCAGCATCTCTTCTGAGGGCCTTGGGTTTCGTGGTGACTTAGGAAGCAAGGTCTCGTCTGAGAATGGGAACTGGGGAAGAGTGGTTGAGGACTTGCAGAGAAAGGAGGAAGTGAAATGGTCTTGGAGAGTGGGAGAGGGCGGACGGCTGCCAGGAAACACTGAGAACCTGTGTGTGGTTTGTGGTCCTGAATTTGAAGCCAGATGACTCAGCACAGTTCTGCGGTTTGTCGCCGGCCACATTTTCACATGAATTCAGGCATGAGGTAAGTGGAAAGTCAGAGTTCAGCAGGGGTGATGTTTTCCCAAACCAGAGCAGAAAAGGAGAGAAAGCAAGGGGGGTGAGGGTGGACATGAGGAAGTGATTGTAATTGGCCACGGAGTCTAAGCCAAGTAAGAAGGAAAATGAGGCAGGAGAGGGCCAGGGACAGCGAGCGTGTGTCAGGACCAGGGGCTGACAATTTCAGTGCTGGAGCTGGAGCATGGAGGATATTGGAGGCAGAATTATTGGAGGAAATATTGGAGGTAGAAAGTTTAAATGGAGATTCTGGAGGGGTTCCCGTCACTCTATTGACAAAAACTGCAAGTGCGACCCTGGCAGTGAGTGGCTGCAGTTGGGTGAGAGATGAGACCACTGGGAGATAGGAAGTGAAAGACGTGAGAAAACAGCAGACTGGAAGGATTCTCCACAATGGCGTTTAAAATCCCCAAGAATTATGAACAGAGTAGCGCTGGGTGGAAGGATGGCGTGCAAAGAGAGGAGCTAAATTCTCTGTTTAAAATCTACAAAAATGTGCGATATAGAGAAAAAAACTGGGTCCTAACAGGTCTTTTTGATAGGTCGTCAGAGAGTCTCAAGTCTTTGTCTTCTGGAAGAACACGATTTGTTTGTTTTTGTAACCTACTCAACTGTCCAGACCTTCTTATCTAATAATTTCAATATCCTGCATGGACTGAACTGGTCTTTGCTGGGAGAAAGGTGGTCAGATCTTTGCAGATGAATGTGGCTTCGTGATGAAACTTCTTGGCCCCAGGGAACTTGACTTTTTACTATCTTTCCCACTTCCTCTCTGTTTGAAGAAGAAATTGACTGGCAGATTATTAAATATACTCAGAAATAACCTTAATAACAACCTTTCTAAAGACATATAAGAAAGCCCAAATATATGGGAAGGATCTATGTTCCTGGTTGAGAAAATTGGATACCGGGAAGATATCCCAAATTTAAATGCCAAATTCAAAGAAATTTTCATCAAAATCCCTATGAGATTGCTTTGGAGCTTAACAAGTTGATTCTAAAGTTCATCCGGAAAGGTAAATATGTGATAATGGCCAAGAAACTGTTGAAAAAGAATGGAAGAGGTGGAGTGCAGTGGCTCACGCCTGTAATCCCAGCCCTTTGAGAAGCTGAGGTGGGAGAATCCTTTGAGCCCAAGAGTTCAAAACCAGCATGGGCAACATAGAGAGACCCCACCTCCACTAAAAATAAAAAACAATAGTCGCATGTGATGGCATGTGTCTGTGGTCCCAGCTACTCTGGAGACTGAGATGGGAGGATCACTCGAGAACAAGAGTGTGGGGTGCAGTGAGCCGTGATGGCAGTACTGCACTCCAGCCTGGGCAAAGAGCAAGATCCCATCTCTGAAAAAAATTTTTTTAATTAAAGAAGGACTTGAACTATAGATAGTAAACCATGCTGTTGAGTTACAGTCAACATCAGCAGAGGAGACAAACAGGTCAGCGAGAGAGCTATTTACACGGAAAAAAATATTTGACAAAACTGACATTTCAAATTAGGGAGGGAACAGTCTAATAACTGTTGGTTATTTATTTAGGGAACAGTTAAATGCCCATACCATAGTATGTATAAAAATAAATTTCATACTATGGTATACTAGATTAAAGATCTCAGTATTTTACAACTATATAAAAGGAGAAAGTATAAGAGAATATCTTCATAACAACATGGGTGATGAAAGTCCTTTGCAAAAGTAGAACTCTAAAGCCAGAAGTTGGGGCAGATTTGATTACAACAAAACTTGAGGAATATTTCTACACAGCAAAATATTAAAGTGTCAGAATTTCCAGGACAGATAAAATGTATTTATTCATGTTTTTACTTATTAGTAACAACATTGTCTAAAAAAGGATTTGGGAATACTTCCAGCAATTAATATAGAAAAGAATAAAAGATTATATGCACACACACATTTACAAATGGAGGGGAAGCCCATATATATATAGATATATATGAAGATAAAGTCAATTAAGAAAATGTATCTCATGATACCCTGGACACTTTTTAGAAATGAACAACACGTTTCCCTGTGAGCTCCCATTGAAAAAAAAAGGAAACAACCTCCAGTGTAGGCTTCAGAGTGTCTGTAAGAGAAGAGTAACTCATGTGTTTCAAAGACATACAGATTTCTCATACTGACCCAAGAAAGAAATATTTCTAGAAGATTCCTCTGTCTTTGGAAATAAAAACGCAACAAATAAGTCTCATACGAACTGACTGATCACGTGTTAAATTTAATGTAGCCACACAATGTCACAGACGTAGAAGCCTTACCATGGCAATGTTAATTTCCAGAAGCTGGTGCGGCCTCCACCTCTTATGTCCACTCAGCCCCTTCACTGGTGTTTGACAAGAGGTCCAACAGCACCATCACAAATCATTTTGCGATTTTCACAGACATCAGTGAAGGTTTGTGGGGTCGCTGGGAAAGGTCACACCGCTAGTGTCTTGCCACTTCGTTCTCCACTCCTCCCGCTCCTTCTCCTCTTTCCTGGCCTCCTTGTCCCCTCCGCTTGCCATCTCTACCCTCCTGCTAGCTCCACCCATACTTCAGTCTTTCTCCATTGAGGGGAGCTGCTTCCCCACCTTGGTCCTGGCGGCAGCCACTGGCACCCAAACCCAAAGCACTTGCCCAAAGCAGACGGTCACAGCAATTCCTCATGCAAACCCAGCCTCTCTCTGAGAAATGTCCTTACTACTGTCTGCCTCATACGTTGGGTTTAGGGAGCCAATCACCCTGGCCCTCCCCTCTGATGGGAGAGATCGGTGGCCACGTCCGGAAGGTCCCTGCAACTCCTTCCAGGCCGGCCAGTGTAACTTAGAGCCTACTGCACAGAGGCCTCCACAGCAGAAGCATCTCCTTGCAGCCATCTCTCGGCTCCCACTCTGGTTTTATAAATAAGTTTCTTATTTTAATTATAAATCTGCACAGTGGAAGTAGACGATTAAATGAAGAGAATCTGAAATCACTCCTGATCCGGGCGATGTAAACAAGTGTCTATTTCCAAGACAGTTCTACAAATAGAACATGGGCCTGACACAGAAGACATGTGTCGGATTCTCCACCACACACACACACACACACACCACACAACGAGTCTGTCATTCTTGATGTCTGAAGACGGGGTTTTGCTTTTGCATTCTTTTCTTTAATTCCATGGATCCTGACAAGTACCTGATTCTCTACGGCAATGGCCAGGTAGGCGTGGAGGGTGGAAGGAGAGTGGAAGGCGCTGAGTCAGGGGCCAGAAGACCATCTGCCATCCTTTCAGAGAGAAGTGAGGGGGAGGGACGAGGACAGGAGCATCTGTGTTTCAAGCAGAGGCAAAACGAAGAGAGAAGCGGAAAAGGAAGGAAATGCGGCGTTGGTGAGCAAGCGGGGCCGAGGCAGCAGGTGCGAGTGCTGGCTTGTCTGCCTTGTGCTCTTTTAAGTGCTTTTCCTTCAGTCCTCGAGACATCCCCACAAGGTGGTTATGACCATGCCATTTGTGACAATGGGGAAATGGAGGCTCATAGCAGCTATGCAATTTGCCCAAGGTTCTATGCCCCTAGGAGGTGGCAGAGCTGGGATTTGAACCCAAGCAGATCTATGTAGCCTGTGTACCTGCCCACGAAGCTTCACTGACTCTCAAGGAAACAAAAGAGATGTTCCAGGTGACTGTGTGAAGAAATGGGTCTGGGAACAGAAGGAGTCACTCTAAAATCAACGAATTCAGAGTGTGGGGGGAAGTGGCACATCTGATTTTTTTCCCATTTGCAGGGGAGATTCTTGTTGATCAGGGCCAGGAGGGAGAAACCTTTTCTCTGTATTTTGCTTCAGAATTAGAAATAGGTCTTGCCAATCAAGGTGACTTATGCCTGTTATCACAGAGTTTTGGGACGCTGAGGGAGGATTGCTTGAGGCCAGGAGTTCAAGACCAGCCTGGACAACTTAGCAAGCCTCCACCTCTATAAAAAATAAAAAATATAAAATTAGCCAGGCATGGTGGCATGCACCTGTAATTCTACCTACTCAGAAGACTGAGGTGGGAGGATCACTTAAGCCAGGAGTGTGAGGCTGCGGTGAGCTATGATTGCTCCATGGCACTCCAGCCTGGGTGACAGAGGGAGACTTTGTCTCAAAAAATAAATAAATAGGCTTAAATGCAAATTCCCTTGGGAGATGGTGATGCAAACACAGGGGAAGGTGAATGATTATCCTAGAGGAACAGGTTTGGACTGGACAAAGACAGGAGAGCACCAGATTCTTGAATCAAGGAGGGGATGGAAGAAGAATGAGAGGGAACACACCGACACTGAAATCCAGCTGGCCCCAATTCCTAATTTTGCTCCAGTGCTGGCTTTCTCTCTTCTTTCCTTAAAGTCTTTTAGTACAGATTTTTTTTTCTTTTAATGAGGTTCCTAGGGGAGCTCATGGAGAGGACAGCCCAGGGCCTCCCCGTGGTGGGAGCAGGGATGACCCGGGAACTGCCCCGCTCCAGGGGGCATCCATAAAGTCTACAGCTCGGATGGTGCCCCTGGATGTGTGCTGCGTGGCTTCCAGCCTGGGACTCGCCAAATGGACTCCGGCACAGGGACAAGATGGCAGGGGGAAGCCCCCCTTGATCAGGCGTGCCCAGTGGTCGCCAGCCCCAGCGACTGTGTAAACAGGGCTCCCTGGCTCTGCCCCTCTCTCTTGCTGCCCTTCTGGGTGCAGCCCAGCCTGGTCACTCCCCTCCACCAGGAGCCAGGGAGGAGGACCCTGGCAGGTACAGCGGCACCGCCTGTTCCTTAACATGCAAATTCATTGGTAGAAATGGACTTTTTTCGTTTTTCAAATGAGCATTTGACTTCATCCTTCTGGCACACTGTGCTGGTAGCAATAACTGGCTACTCCCTACACCTGCCTTGGCGACCGTGCCGCTCACTTGTGCGAAAGGCCTGCACACTTCAGGTGCATGTAAACAAGCCCTCCCGCTGGAGGCGCGATCATTCACTGCCCCCTAGTGGATCCGATGTGCATGAGCCAGGATCCGTGCTTCCGCTTTGATGTGGGATCTGAGCAAATCAGGGCTGCATTTTATCTCAGGAAGTTTTCAACCTCTGCTGCTTTAATCTTTGTTGCTAGTGTCTACGGTTCTTAATTAACAGCCCTGAAATGGAATAAAATGTCAATCAAGGGTGATTCTGTGTACAGTTATATTTAAATGTTAAAAAGTCATGACATTTTCAAACAGCATTTCAGGCCTCATTTGATGCTCATTTTAAAAATCAAATCTTCATTAGGTTGTAAAAAGGCTTAACGTGAACGTAGCTTTAAAGAGCTCATGTTGCCATCTAGCATAGCCACAGGTTTTGTGTGAGAGGAAAAAAACAAGTTTATTTATAAAGCGGAAGCACTGTCTCTGCCTGCCTTGTCACCTAATCTGTCATCTAATCACCTTTCAGCTTTCAAGGTTTTCACAGTTTGTATGCTTCTTAATTGCGACATATCCTGGCAATCAGGGGCCCGGTCATACTCAGCATAAGGAAAGCCACCTCTGCAATATGCTGGCAACAGCCAGGGGAACTTGGTTTGTCACCACATGCCACAAAGGCTGTTTTGGTGTGTGACTGTCCTTGGGGCAGCTTTAGATTTGTCACACCTGGCCCTAGATCATGCATTTGAAGATCTTTCGATAATATTCATCTGCATCGCATTTGGCACACTAAGAGAACTGTTTCTGTAGAAGGTTGAAACACTGATTTCTGGCCACAGTGGCTCACACCTGTAATCCCAGCAATTTGGGAGGTCGAGAAGGGTGGATCACAAGGTCAAGAGTTCGAGACCATTCTGGCCAACTTGGTGAAATCCTGTCTCTACTAAAAATACAAAGTTGGGCGTGGTGGCAGATGCCTATAATCCCAGCTACTAGGGAGGCTGAGGCAGAAGAATCGCTTGAACCTGTGAGGCAGACATTGCAGTAAGCCGAGATCGCTGCACTGCACTCCAGCCTGGGTGACAGAGTGAGACTCTGTCTCAAAATTTTAAACAAAACAAAACAAAACAAAAACACTGACTCTGACTTTTATACCCTTTCTGAGCTGTTTTCTCACTGCCAGGACTTGAATGGATTTGCAACTGTTCCAGAGCTCAGTGCCTTCATTGTTCTTGCCTTGTGGCATAACTTAGGTAGTAGCACAACTGTCTTACCCTCTCCTGGACTCTTGCTATCAAAGCCCTCCATCGATAAACTTTAGTCTAGGCCAAGCACACCCTAAAGTATTTCTCATGTGTATGGATTTGTTTTTTTACCTACACCTGAAGAAGGGCACTAGTGAGGTACTACCTTCAGGAGAATTGAGAACATTTTCCCTTAGGTAATTCTCTGTGCTTTGTGGTTCCGATGAGTAAACTCTAAGGAGCGGCATCCGAATGAGATCAGCTGTATCCTCCCTGGGACAGCCTTGTTCATTGAATCCGTTCATTTCAGGCTAGCTGTGGAGTAGACCCAGCCCTGATGATAGGAAACTTCCAAGAGTTGTTGGTGAGAAGGCTTCAGTGCATCCACACAGAGCAGAACTGAAATTTTTCCACCCCGTGCAGGTCAAACACTGCAGCAAGTGAAGTACTTCAGAGTCCTTCCTAAGCAAACTGTAGTTTTCACCAGAATGTTACAGGAAGTGCTGCTGGTGATTCATCAGGTTAAAATGCACCTCCTGAGTCAGAAGTAAATGGAAGCTGCTGCTCAGTGTGGAGCGTGAAGGACCGTGGCTGGCCCCAAGGGTTCCAGGGGTGGGGTGGGCAGAGCTGTTTACTAATGGATTAGAACGTTCCAGTCACAACACTTGAGTGGCTGCTGAAGAACACAGTGAAACCCTCGCCCGTGGAAATTTTTAATACAAGAATAAAAATAAAACAGGCTTGGAGGTACAGCTTGCCAGAGGGAAACCAATCCACTGAGCTGCCTTTCCCATAAGCCCCCACTGCAGCCCAGTGAAGCCCTCTGGCTGCCTGTTTTATTAGAGTCGGGCCAAAGGCCCATCAGGTGCCAGTTTACCTTAGTTTAAATCAGCCAGTTGAACTGGGCTGAGTGGTCATCTGTTCTACCCCCAGCCTCTACAACCACTAACTTCAGGATATCATCTCTAGCAAAGTCCTCCAGCCAAGACTGAATTGATTGCTAGGAGTAGGGAGAAGGGAGGGCAAAGTTGGGTCATGGCTGAAAGCTACGAATACTTGGGGAATTTTTTAATTTTTTATCTACTTGGGGAATTTTTTAATCAACTAGAAAAATCAAGATAAAACACACATGAAATGATTTTAAAGTGCACATTTTTTAAAAAGAGACACAGAACACAACCAGTATTATTGCTTTCTACACTGATACTGCTGCCTGATACCCTAAGACCACCCACCCATCTCTTTGGGTAAATGTGTGAAGTGGCACAGTAGGCAGACAGGCACAGAGTGAGCCCCTGTTCCGAGCTAGCCATCATTCAGCTGAGAAGACAGCTCTCCTGGAGGTTCCATGCACCCCATGCCACCGCACCCTCTCCGGCTGATCTGCGGCCAAGCTGCCTCACGGGCAATACCGAGCATGTTTTATATAAGGGTTTCAAAGCTGCTGCTGCTGCTGCAGTAGCTATAACCTGGCCTTTCATGTCTCTGTCTAGACAGATGCATGATTGAATAAAGGATTCATCCAAGCCCTGTGTCACATTGGCCATCTGGAAAGTCGCCAACCATTCATTTAGCAAATTGCTCTGTTTAAATGCAGCTGCTGTGTCTCAATGTTTATGCTACCAAGACAGATCGCATGATTCCTCTTCTTTCATTTATCCACACCGCTCCTCTTAATCTGCCTAGGAACTTAAAAGGCTGTTAATGCATGACAAGGCAGTTGACCCGCGTGATTTCCAAGCCAAGGGGGAGCATCCGTCTTGCACTGGGTCGTCCTTTCCTCAAAAGCAAGGGCACCTTGCCTGCACTCCCATCTTAATGAAGGCTGCCTGTATTAAGAATCCCATTAAGCTCCACAGTGCCCAGCCATCTGACACTGTAAATATGACCCTTTAGAAATGCATCCAGGGGCCCCGCGCAGGCAGCTGGCCTGGTAGGGAGCACTTGCCCCGGCAGTCGGGAGGGAACCTCAGACCTCAGCTCTCTGTAGAGGGAAGGGCATTGTTTGATGGGTTGACGCGTCTCTCCTTTTGGAAAGATGAATTCCAATCTTTGGCAGATAATGTCAACAAAACCCCTGAGATGATTTAAATAAGAGTTGGAAGCAAAATGATTTCAGAATATCAATGAGCTCTTAGGTGTTTTACCTTGGTTTTCTTATTTTTAAGGAGGATGCAAAAGGAGACAGCTGAGGTTAAGCAGTTTATCATCAAGATATCACTGGTCACTTTGGCCTGGTGCTGATGATTATCCGTTATTTATCAGGGCAAATAATGTTGGTGACCACTGCTTACATAAATTGCTTGACTTTTTTGGGAGTCACAATACTATTAGGTCTGGAAGTCAGAAGCCAAAATCAGTGAGCGTTTATCAAACGAATGTCATGTTCTCAGTCCTTAGCTAGGCCCATTGGAAAAGCAACAAAATTGCACAATAAATGATCTGTGCCGTTAAATCCTACCGGGGGACAAAAAGAAACAAACCCAGGAGTATTTAGCACAGCGAGGAGTGAGGATGTGGTCTTCGGAACCAAATCCTAGATGCAATTTTGGGCCAGTTCACCCTTGAGCCTCAGTTTCCTCACTGGCAAGAAGAGGTGGACATCTCTCTCCGAGTTCTTTTCAGGAGTGATTGGATCAGTCTTTACAACAGTAAGAGCCCAATGGATTCTATTGGGTGCAGGATCTTGACCGTAGTCAGAGGGTGCAGGATCTTGACTGTGAATGCTGGAAGAATTCAGAGGAAATAAAGAACATTTTGGACTGAGTAAGAAAGACTCTCTTTATGGGTCAGCTTGATTCTGAAGGAAACAAACTCTAGGGAGGGAAAGTGCATCCGATAAACGGAGCAATGTGAGCAAGACACAGAGATGGCAGGCAGATGAAGTGGGGCCGCTGGGTGGAGTAAAGGGAAGAGCTCCCATTTTTGGGTGTGGGGGTGGAAATGTTGAATGGATGGAAGACCTTGCAAGTCAAGCTGAAGGGCCCTGATGGAATCTCACTGATAACAGGGCTCCACTGTGATTTCATTAGCAGGAAAGCTGCAGAGTGACAGCCATGGGTTGGAAAGATGTACCTGGTGTCAGTGAACAGGGTGATTCCCTGGAGAAATGCCGTCTGGGAAATGGGCTCAAAGGCTAGATACGATTCCAGGCTGATGGATGAGGGGTCAGTGGAGGTGGCCATGGGGTGGATGGAATGGAATAAAGCTGGCATTTCCTTCCATGCTCAACAGACCTGGTGACTCCATAAACACTGGACAGGAGACAGAAGGAAAAGGAAAGAGGAAATGGCTTCACAGAGCACCTTTTCCATGCTAGACACTAGGCTAGAGACATTCCAATCGTTATTGAGCTCCAAGCACAGGATCCCAATCCTAACATAGCAACAGCACAGAAGGCGTTACAAGCAAATGGAGCCGCTCAGCTTCCTGGCTGGCTGCGCTAAGGCCCAAGGTTTGATGCTGTGTGTGCTGAGAGTGAGGTGGCTTTAGAACAGTCAGGGTCCTCCAAGCGCAAGGGTCTTGTTGGAAGCCGTAAGTTCTGGTTTGGGATTCAGGGCAGAGATATAGTCATGAATATCATTCTGCTTCAGCAGTAAGACTTGAAGAGCACTGGAGGGAGGGAGTGTTGGGATAACAGAGAGGAAAGGATCTGGCAGAAGCCAAGGAAGAAGGGATGTCTGGAGGGAAGAGGTGACTAGCCGTCGAACATCCAGGGAGCTTGCGGAAGAAGAGAAACTGAGAAAACCCCATGTGATTTATTAGAAACGGAACCAGTGGTGAGAAAAATGTCAGTGGAAGATCAGGCAGAGAAGCCAGATTGCAGGGGCTCTAATGAGGGAGTGTGGAGTGAGAAAATGACACGTTGACTAAGGAGGAGAGACGTGGAGGGCAGGGAACAGCCTATGGTGACTTTCTGAAATTAAATGAGTTTCTAAATGGTGCTATAATGGCATGAAAAAGTGACAGAACGCAATGATGCTGATGCAATTCACATTAATAGATTATGCGCTGGAAAAATCTTACATAAGACACACTTGACACAGAAGTTCTGGTGTATGTCATACTGAGGTTAAAAAAAAAAAAAAGAAGAAGAAACCCAGCAGGCTGAGATTTTATGTGTACCCAGACTGAGATAGTTTGGCAGGAAAATGACATGACCTACTGTGAACCAACTAACACCACAGCTTGCTCCAGTGCTGATGGGCCTGAGCTCAAAGACCTCGTGATGTTTAGCAAGCCCAATTCTGCTACTCATGACTTCTGTTCCCTTGGGCACGTCATTCAACCTCTTTCTGCCTCGGTCTCCTCACCGGTAAAATGGAATTAATAAAATTGCCTGCTCCACAGGATTACTGTGAGGATTTAATGAACTAACACACGCAAAGCATTTAGCTAGCTCAGTGCCAGTGCCTGGCACTTATCCAGGGATGTAGTCTTCAGTCACATTGATACCAAAAAATACTATGATCGCTCCTACCAACAAATTAGCAGAATTTATTTCACACAAGAGACAGCAAGTTTTGCAATTATACGCACCTTGATATTATACTAGTGTTTCCCTCCATATTAAATGCTGTTCCAAGTGCAGACTGCGGCGAGAAGTGTATAGGAGTGATCAAGTTCCTCCGAGAGCACAGTCGCATGCACCAGGGACCCCCCTGGGGCCCTGGGTCCTGGCATTTGGACAGTGCAATCTGGCCAAGCTCACGTCCACTCAAGGTTATGGCGGCTCTAGCATCTCTCGAATGTGAAAGCCCACCTGTTTGGGGAGAAAAAGAGAAGCCTGGAAAACTGTTCACTCCCTTTTACGCAAAAAAATGTTGCTGGTTGTTTCTACTGAGAGAGGACAAGCTTTTAGTGTGTGCAGAAAAAATGGAATATGCTGTGTTTTTACTTCTGCAGGAAATTTCTATTCTTTTTTTCTTTTTTAAATTGTGTTGCAGGGACGTGTGACCGTTCTGCTTCTGGCATCTGGAAGTGAACTATTAAGGCAGGTATTGAAGTTTAGATGTAATTTTGAAAGAAGAGGAATCGCGCTTTTTAAAGCAAGGACGTAATCTCTTTATGTAACTGTTGCCATGGGTAAAGGAATAAACTAGCAAATGTTCTCAAGAAGGTTTAGGACTGGGATTTTCTTTTTCTTCTCCTTTCTAATTTTCTCAGATTGTAACGTCACGTTCACTCCCATGGTATGTCCATTTCCCGGCTTTGCTTCTATCACGGCGCAGTACCACTGTGGACCGCCAGAGTTGGTGCACTGAGTGCAACAGAGCATTCTGCCTGGTTCAGGGGATAGAGGAATGAAACCAAAACTAGTCACAGCAAATGTCAGGATGAACATTTCAGCTAAACATAAAACATTAAGAGAATCGGATGTAACATATTAGTATTAATCCATCTGTATTAATCAGGGCAGGCAAGCTGCTATAATGAATAACTCCCAAGTTCAGTGGCTTCTCACAATAGAAATTTACTTTCTGCTCATGTAACAGTTCTTTGCATGCATTTGGTGGGTGATTTGGGGGACCCAGGCGCCCCCCTAGGGCTTTGGGTCCTCTGCAGCGGGCAGCATTCTGGGGAAGAGATCGAGTGAGGGGTCACGCAGGGTGATTTTATGTGCTATGCCTGCAAGTGCTGTGCGTCACTTTTGCTCATATTCCAGAATTCAGTCACATGACCACCCTAATTGCCACAGAAGCTGGGGAAGTTGAACAAGCACAGAAAGCGAAATGGGTTTGGTGAATAATTTGCCAGTCTTTGCTGCGTAGCCTAAAAAATAAGGTATCAAGGAAACAACACACTGTATGTCCCCTGGGAATTTTCACTGATGGTGTGAAAGCCTTTTGTCATCAGAGAATTCTCTTTTCCTGCTGCCTCTCCCTTTTGTTTTATTTCTCTTTCCTTTTTTTTTTTTTTTTTTTTCAGATAGGGTCTAGCTCTGTCACCCAGACTGGAATGTGGAGTGCAGTGGCACCAGCATAGCTCTCTGTAGCCTTGAACTCCTGGGCTCAGCTTCCCAAGCAGCTGGGACTACATGTGCATGACACTGTGCCTGGCTAATTACTCTTTTTTATTCTTTCGGCAGAGACAGGCTGTCACTATGTTGCACAGGCTGGTCTCAAACTCCTGGCCTCAAACAATCCTCCTGCCTTGGCCTCCCAAAGTGCTGTGATTACAGGCGTGAGCCAGCGCACCTGGTTTCTACCTTCTTTCCACTCCTCTCTGCCACAGTCCAGCCTGCTGAATCCGCCTCCTCGTGGGCCTGGAGTGGGCTGTCTTCGGAGCCTGTCTGTGCTTACTTCCTCAGCATCTTGTCTTACAAACTTGCAATGGTAATGTGTCCTTCCCTCCATCCCAGCTTTTCAAATTCCTCTCCTATCTTCGGTGCTCAGATCTAATCCCCTCACTTCCAAAAACCCCCTGATCACAGGACACAGCCTCCCTCTGTAACGCTCCTTCTCCACACCCTCCCAAGGCCTTTCTCAGTCACCCCCTCACGGTCAGGTTTTGCAGGTATGTCTCATCTTTCCAACAGATCTTCTGTGCTACAGAGAAGAGCACCTCATATCTTGGAGACACGCAGCGCTTCATTGCTGGGGGCAGTGGGAGAGAGAGAGAGGCCATGCCTAGGAGCCGAAGCTCCGCTCCCTATCCAAAGGCTCCCTGCAGCTTGGTTTCAGCCACATCCTTACCTCTGCCTCCATGTCCTTCCTCATAATCTGAAGACATTAATTCCTGTGCCACCTTTCCTGCCAGAGAGCCTTGAGATGCAAATGAGGTAATTCAGGTGTATCGAGAAGGAGGAGAAGCCCCCCAGCTCACTGACCAGGAGGTGATGCATGCGGTATCCTGAGGACAGGGCTCAGGGGGCAAACCAGCACCTGCAGGGTGGGGTTCGGGGAGCAAAACTCTGCAGGAGCAAGCGGTAAAGAGGTGGCTCCTGTTGTGCTTCTTGGAAACTAGAGGCATTTTCCTGAAATTAATAGGAAAGGATAAGGAATAAACATACTTGGCTTTTGGCTTTGAAGTTAGCAAAATAATTCCTTTTTCAAACAAAAAGGCCAGACTAGCTACAATCACTCTGTGATGGCAATTCAAGGGCTGCTTAAAATAGCATCTCGCTGCCCTCAAGGCATGTGCAGCTGTGCTCAGGATTGCAAGAAGCTCACTTGCTGGCCTCCTCGCCAGCACCTGCTTTTGCTTGGGACTCTAGAATGAGTCTCCTAGAGTGAGCTAGCTGACAGCAAACCCCGAGGGCCTTGGAGAGCCCTTAATGGAGGGGCTGGGGAGCACCCCATGCGGATAAGGCCACCCCATGTGGAGCCTGGACAGGAGTGTGGCCTCCTTCAGCTTCAGCTTCCCTGGGAGCAATGCAAGCCGCCTCCTGGAGATGCTGAAAGGATCTAATTGTTTATATTGAGCGCCAATGCTGCGCATCAAATATAAATATAAATACCGATTCACCCACAATGGCCTGTGGACGAGGAGACCAGAGATTCTTCTAAATGGAATGATAATTGTTTTATTTTAACTTTCAGGGTAAAATTTAAGGTGTGATCTCTTTGAAACATCTCATTTTCCTTAAAGGGAATGAATGAGTCCCTTTGGAGAACGGGAGATTGAAATTCAAGCGCCTCTTGCTCTTTTACATCATCTGGAAGATGGCAGGGAGGGGCATGGTCCACTCCGTCTTCAGCCCCAACACATTAGTTCTGGAGGTGACAGGTGTGTGGTTTTACGGGCTGGGACACCCATGGGGATGTTTGCAGGTGCCCTGGGAATCGGCACGAGAGCCACACAGCAAGTGACCACACACACTGGGGTCAGGAATGACTCACCTCCGATTTCCTCTCAGAAGGGAGCTGGCACTCTTACCAAGCTGTTGGCCAGTGGCCACTCATTTCAGCAGAGGCATCAGCAGGTCATCTGTGGTGGCTGCCGGCCTTGGCCAGGAATGGGAGGGCCAGACACAAGCTAGAACAGTGAAGTGCCAAGGCCAGGTTTGCCCCTGGTGGAATTCTCATGGGCTTTCTGCTTTTGTGAAGCTAAATTCACAGACACAGCTACCCACAGGCAAAGCACACAGAGAAGCCATAGAAGCCACTCCCAGGGACACAGACCACATTCACAGCCACTCGTCCACAGGGACAGACCCACAGACAGCCAGAAACACCCCACAATAATCCCCAAACCCAAATGCATAGACCTTCACAGATGCCCCACAGGCATCCCATGAATATCAGCACAACATTTTATAGAAACTCTATACTCACTCCAGAGACACCCTACAGATACTCTACAATCACCCTCACCAAAACAACACACAAACCACATACACCACCAGATAGACACCCACAAGATCCCCACGGACACACACACAGACACTTTCACAGGTGCCCCCAAACATACCCCAAAACATCTCAAAGTACACCCAACACCCTGGCAGACACCCCAATATGTCCTCCACAGATCCCCTGTGTCACTCACGCCAGTGCATCTCCTCACATCACCCCACAAAACCCCCCACAGAACAGATGCCACCTCCAAAGCAACCCACCCAACTCCACCTCACCCCACATACCCTCATTGTGCCAGGTACACAAACATGCACCTGCACACAAACTCAAACCCCATGTGCACACAAGGAACCACGTATACAGATCCCCTGTGCACACACACAATCACCTATGCAGATCTGCTGTGCACACACACACAGTCACCAAAACAGATATCCTGCGCACACAAGGAATCACCTATACAGATCCCCTGTGCACATGCACAGTCACCTATGCAGATCCCCTGTGCACACACACAGTCACCTAAACAGATCCCCTGTGCACACAAGGAATCACCTATACAGATCCCCTGTGCACACACACAGTCACCTATGCAGATCTGCTGTGCACACACACAGTCACCTAAACAGATCCCTTGTGCACACAAGGAATCACCTATATAGATCCCCTGTGCACATGCACAGTCACCTATGCAGATCCCCTCTGCACACACACAGTCACCTAAACAGATCCCCTGTGCACACAAGGAATCACCTATACAGATTCCCTGTGCACACACACAGTCACCTATACAGATCCCCTGTGCACACACACCATCACCTATGCAGATCCCCTCTGCACACACACACAGTCACCTAAACAGATCCCCTGTGCACACACAGTCACCTAAACAGATCCCCTGTGCACACAAGGAATCACCTATACAGATACCCTGTGCACACAAGGAATCACCTATGCAGATCCCCTGTGCACACACACAGTCACCTATGCAGATCCACTGTGCACACACACAGTCACCTAAACAGATCCCCTGTGCACACAAGGAATCACCTATACATATCCCCTGTGTACACACACACATTCACCTCTACAGATCCCCTGTGCACACACACAGTAACCTATACAGATCCCCCATGCACACACACAGTAACCTATGCAGATCCCCTGTGCACACACACACAGTCACCTAAACAGATCCCCTGTGCACACAAGGAATCACCTATACAGATCCCCTATGTGCGTGTGCACACACACACAGTCACCTATGCAGAACCTCTGTGTATACACAGTCACCTATACAGATCCCCTGTGCACACACACACAGTCACTTATACAGATCCCCTGTGCACACACACAGTCACCTATACAGATCCCCTGTGTGCGCACACACACACACACACACAGTCCCCTATGCAGAACCCCTGTGCATACACAGTCACCTATACAGATCCCCTGTGCACACATAGTCACCTATACAGATCCCCCGTGCACACACAGTCACCTAAACAGATCCCCTGTGCACACACACACATACAGTCACCTATACAGATCCCCTGTGTGTGCACACACACACACATACAGCCACCTATGCAGAACCCCTGTGCACACACAATCACCTATACAGATCCCCTGTGCACACACACACACACACACAGTCACCCACACAGACCCCTATGCACACACAGGCATTGACACTAGCCTGACATACCATTAGCCTCCACCCCTCACCTGGGAATCTGCTGCTACCCTCCCACTTAGACATGCTCCTGTACAGAAACCCTCCTCGTACAGAGGTCTTCATGGAGATCCCACTAAAGCCTTTTCCTCCGAGACACAGACCCGACACTCACTGGCCTGACAAACCCGGATGAAGACGCAGACACACAGACATCCTGCTCCATTCTACAAGTCATTGTTTCAGGCATCTTCTAGCTATAATCTGTAAAATCAAGACAAGCCATTTATTGCAAACAACTGGGATTGTGGTCCAATACTCTGGTAACAGGGAGATAGAACAAAAAGTGCTTAGACAGGATCCAGTGATGTGTCCGTCAGTGGCTCTCGCTGGTCCATGAGTGCGCGGGGGGAATAGGCGTCTCCTTGCCACAATTTCAAAGGAGGAGTGCAACTCCAAGACTGAAGGGTGGTTTCTGGAGAATGCCAGGTCCAATTGTCCCCCAATGGCCTTGTCACAAAATAGTCTGCCGTGACCCCTGCAAAGCGGGGGTCCTCGTCCTGCCCTCCGAGACAGCTGTCCTTCTGCTGGTGGAGCAGAGCTGGAGCCTCTGCATAGCTCTGCAGCTGGTTTTCTTTACAACCCAAAAGTTTCAAAATAAAAAAGACGTAATGCCTCCAAAAAATTCCTCAAGATTTTCTTAGAAAATAGGTGCTTCCAAAGCGGGGAATAGTATGGTTTGTGTTAGAAGGAGGAGGGGACAGACGTGGGAGATCAAAAAGAGAACCGGGAGGACGCAGAAGGGATTAGAATGCAGGAAATAGCTCCGGCCAGCTGGTGGCCATCTGGGAGGCACGCAGAAAGGGAAAAACCAAGTTGCTGAGTTTCTAGCAAGTGGGTACAGTTTATCATGAGAGGAGGTTACTGCTGGAGAAACTGCAGAGAAGCCAGATTCTTGCCAGCTATTTTCTTTAAAAAAAAAAAATCTAGTGATTTCCCTAGGAATCATATTGCTGTGAATTTGCTTCTGTCTGAGATACGCTAGCTAAGGACATTATCATTTTAGGAATCGTTAGATGGCATCTGAGGGTGCTGTGGGATAAGATTCTCTGGACGTCAGTGTGAAAACAGACAACGGGGAAAGACACGTGGTTTTTACCTTATACAGTGATTTTTTTTTTAAATCTCAAATAGGACCAGAAGGAAGGCCAGTGACTATAAGATAAATATCGTGGTTGGTTATTTTTATTTTGGTAGACATTCAAGGTATATTATATGTGTTTGGTAGTGGCTGTCCAAGAGGAAAAGAAATAAATTGTAAAGTCAATATTCACAGTGTCATATATAAAGACATTTTGCAGCCACTCAGTTGTCCCTCAGAGAACCAAAGGAGAGCATGCCTGAAACTAAGCTCACCATGCCTTTGCCATCCACCAAAAACAGCATCTCTTCTCTCCCCTCCTAACACTGTGAATGGCACCACCACCGCCCTGTGGTCCACGCCAGCTAAGTCATCCTAGCTGTCCATATTCCATATCCAGAGACAGTCGTGTGTCGCTAATCGTGGAGATATGTTCTGAGAAACGCGTCTTTAGGCAATTTCATCATAGTGCAAACATCACGGAGCATATTCACATAAACAAAGATTGCATACATATTTTCATTTGTGTACATTTGTTATAGGGGAAACCAAGTGTCCCAGCACCATTGCTGAATATCAGTCATTTCCCCTGCTTCATCTGTGATGCCATTGTCAAATGCCACATGTCAGGTTTCTACATATGCTGCATTATAATCTATGAGACCACTGTCGTATATGCTGTCCATCACTGACTGCGGCATCATTATGAGTCACAAGCCTGGGCTCACCCACCCAGCCCTGACAATTCTATCTCCTAAGTAAAGCTAGCCCATGCCCTGCCCTCCCTCCCCACAGCAACTGCTTCATTCAATCTGTCAGCATTATCACAGCAACAAACTTCTAAATGGTCTCACCAGGCCCAATTTCAAACCCTTGCACATCACTCTTCATATTTTCACTGGGTGGTTTTTGTAAAAAGAGAAAATGAATCCAATCTCATGTTCATTCAGCGAACATTGATTAAGCGTCTGCATGTGTGAGGTTTTGTCCTAGGTGCTTGGGTGTCAGTGAACAAAACAGAAACCTCGACCCTCACGGGGTTACAGACTAGTGGAAGGAGAAAGACAATACACATAATAAATTATATCATAATAATTGTGAAGGTGGTAAGTGCTGTGAAAAAATAAAGCAGGGTAAGAGATCGAGAATGCCTTGAGTGCACACGTGTGTGCATGTGTGTGCATGTAAACACGTGTGTGGAGTTTTCGACAGGGCAGCCAAGACAGGCCTCAGTGAGACATTGACATATGACCAAAGGAGGTGAGGGAGTGAGCCACGTGAGGATCTGTAGGAAGGGCATTCCTTGCAGAGAGAAGAGGCAGAGATATACCCTAAGGTAAGAACATACATGGAGGTTTCAAGGAACAGCACACGGGCTGGGATGGCTGGGGCAGGATAGGTGTGAGTTGAGAGTGAAGGGAATTAGATCAGGGAGCTATTAGAGGGGGAGTCAGGTGATGTAGGGTCTTATGGCAGGTGGTGCCATTGCAGGGTTTTAAGCTGTAGGCAACTTGCTCCGACTTCTGTATTGAATGATCACTCTGATGATGCTGCTTACTCAGACCAGTGGGTAGCAGAGAAGGCTGTGAGAGGTGCCAATGTCTCTCTCCCACTCGAAAACCCAAACTCTTCAGGGTGACCCACAAAACATTTCAGGATTGGGGCTCTGCTTACTTTTCCTGGTTCGTCTCTGATGGTGCCTTCATATCCCCATGGCCCCCATGTTCTGGAGGAGGTGGGCATCTAGCAAGCATCCCCTTCTCTCCTGCCCCCATGCTTCTGCATTGGTGCCGTCCTCTGCCTGGCTGCAGTGCCCTTCTGGGCTGCCACTGAGCATCTTCTCCTCAGGGAGGTCTTTTCTTCTCCATACAATGCAGTCTCTGTGAAGTCTTGTACATACCTCAATGATTGAGATTTTAACCCTGAACTGGAATGTTCTGTTGACAATCTGCCTCTCACTAGAGTGTGCACTACTATTAATAGAACCTAGAAACTAGAGCGTTTATTTCTGAATCCCCAGTAGACCTTGGATAGTTGGGTGGATGATGGATGGATGAAGGACGAGTAGATGAATAGGTAGAGGATGAATGAAGGATAGATGAGTAATGGATGGAGGATGCATAGTGGGTCAGTAGGTGGGTGGATGGATGAATGAATAAATGGAGGATGGAAGGAGAACAAATGGAGGATAGAGAGGATGGGTGGGTGGTAGGTCAATGGATGCTGGCTCTTTCATTAGATATTGAATTCAAGGGATTTTATTTTCAGTTTATAATTAGCTAAGCATTATAAAATGCTCAGAAACCAAATATAAGACATTAACTTCTTCATTACTGGAGAGATGGCTGAAGGAGCGTGTGCAGGTAACTGCTTGTGAGCATGTGTACATGTCAACTGCCCATGACGGCTGTGCTGTTGGGAGCTTGAACATAAAAAGACTTCTGATAAATGCCATCTTATTTGCCCATTGACAAAATATAGGTTGAGATATACTTTCTTTTTTTGGACATGTTATTCAATTTGCAGGAGGTCACGCTATCACTTTAAATTCCTCAATACTTTCCTTCCCTATCAACTTCTGTCAGATACACTATTCAGCTGAAAGTGATTGTGGGAAAATCCTTCCAGACAAATGAGGAGTCTTTTCGCATTGCAGACGCATCTCCTGGTTTATCTGTTTTTCTAGGGTTGTCCTCGTCTGGTGTGGGTTCTCAGGTTCCTCTTTCCCATTGGGAAATCATATGATTTCAATAAAGTGCATATAATCTCAACAAAAATCATATAAATTTCGAAACAAAAGAAAAATAAACAAAACATAATGTCCAAAAATTTCCAGTTTTCAAGGGTTTGAAGATGACTACCGAGCCTTTTCCTCTCACAGGTGACCATTTCTAGTTTTCTCATCCTGACCTTATTTCAGGATGCCTTGCCATCCTGGCGTTGTCTTCCCCATAGTGGCCCAAGTGCTGAGGATTGGACGCCACACAGTGCCATATAGCCCGCCTTGTCCACTGGCATATTACAGCCCATATTCAAGCCATATGGTCCACATCCTGTACTTATAAATTGCTGTTTTGAACTTAAATCCAGAGCTTTCATTGATGCTAAATTTTTACGTTCTTGACTTTTTTGTATTCTTACCCTATTTGGCTAAAATAATTTTCAATGCTGATATTGCCATGCAATAGATTTGCCGTGTCTCTCAGCATCGTGTCATCAGTAAATTTAGCAGCATTTCTAGGTATTCATCCAAGTCCTGGATGAGACTATTGAATAGGGCACAGCTGAGAACAGCCCTGCAGCTTGTCACTACAAACATCCCCCCCAGGTGGGATTCACCTCATATTATTTGCTTCACTTTGAGTAGAGGTGTTTGTGCTCATTTGCTCAAAGGATATAACACAAGTACATCTTTAAGGAGAAAACAGAAAAGAAAAGGTACTGATAACAATTTCAGGAATTGTTGTCCCTCTGAAGAGTCACAGCAGGACAATTCACAGTATCTGTCAGTTGTGTCTGGGTAAAAAAGAATGAACTGCCTAACACTTTGCCCTAAAATGACCAGGCCCTCCCACCACACACACACAAACACACACACACACACACACACACACACACAATTGCTCAGTGTCTCTGCTAGGATCAAGTGTCCCACATGGCAGAGGCCTTCCACAGCTGTGGTGCTGGTTCTTCCAGATGCCCCTGACCTTGTGGCATGTGGGAGTGGGCTCTCAGAGATCACACACAAAGTCCTGCACCACCTCTCAGGGCATCCTGGACAGGGGCAAGGACTGGAGGTCCTGATTGCATTGATGACCTCCTCCATCCTGCTTCGTTAAGGATTCATGCTGGTGCTTAGATAAGTGTTAGATTATTCTTTTGACAAGCTGAAAGATGAAGTTCAACGTGAACCATTGACTGATAACACAAATTCACCAACCCAGCATCATGGAGAAATGTCGGGATCTGACCAAACCAATATCACAGCAGATGAAACAAACTGATAGAAGAAAGACTTTAGGGAGATGCGATGGCTCAGATCTGTTGTCCTGGTGCATAAGAAGGTGAGGCCAGGCATTCAACACCAGTCTGGACAACATAGGAAGCCTTCATCTATATAACAAAAAAAGAAGAAAGACTTTAAATCTCACCTGTAGATGCCCTCAAAAGAGAACAGCTTGTATCATACATCTCCTGGGAAATCTATCCGCTTCATGCTTGCTGGAGGTTAAAAAACAGATTATAGGTCTTGTCTAAATTAAGGAAATATTGGTGGGTAATACAGAAACTATCATTAGAATGAAAAACAAATTACAATCAAGTCCTTATTTTAGAGACTTCGTCCCCATCAATTAATTCATTCACAAGTAACTCAATCCACATTTCCATGCAGTAATTCCAAGGAGTTTAAAGATTTTTCCTAGAGTTTACTCTCTTGAAATATGAATGCATGTTTCAAATCAATTACCTTTGATTTCTGATCATCATCACTACCTCCTTAATCTCACTAAGCCTGTAAACTTGGCTGATTTTTTTCTTCTGCCCTATTTTCTGTCCCAGAAATCTCTTCCCAGAAATTAACTGTATCCAGAGAAAGGCGACAGAGATGATAAATGATATTATGAAGGACAGCTTAGTGGAAGAGGGCCAGAAAAAATTTTATTTGAGGGAAATTCAATTTGGAGAAGATTAATTGACCAAAAAATGAGTTGGAGGATTCTCAAAGTATCACAAAGGAAGCAGCAGGCTGAGGAGACATACTTATTATTTTCTCCATTGTCAGAGAACAGACAATTCATAAAGTAACAATATCAGGCCTTTTAAAACGCTTCTTGAAAATTGCTTTTTAAAAAGAGGTGTTTCATTTAACCAGTGAGATTAGATGCAGTGGGGTATTGTTATGGAAGCCAAGTAAATTTACACAATAAAATACATCTTAAAAGGACAATTCCACAGGTAAAATGGAGGTTGTCAAGTAGTCAGCGCCATCCTCTGAAAGCTGAAACAAGACAAAGCATAGATCCTGAGAGTTCTGAAGTGTGAAGATTGAGATCTACTCAAGCTACTAACTTTCTGAACTATGTGGTTGAGTAAGGAGAGGATGCAGTCTCTATGAGGTCTTGTACATACCTCAATGATTGCGATTTTAGCCCTGAACCAGAATGTTCTGTCCACAATCTGTCTCTCTCACTAGAGTGGGCACTACTATTCCTTCAACCTAGAAACTAGAGGGACTTGTGTGGAATGTTCAAGAAACTCAGCAGTAAAGAACTTTGTCAGGCAAAGAGAGGCCTGACGGAAAGGCATCTCCAAGACATGAGGAAGCTTGATAGGAAGTTCGTCTGGAGAGAAAGTGAGAACTCACATAGACTCCCTGACTCTTCCATGAGGCAAGAAAGTCTAGCAAGGGTTACGGCCAAATCAGGAGTGAATGCTGAATAATCGTTGGTTAGAAACCAAGTGTCTGACAAGACTACTATTCACAGAAGATTACCAAGAAATAACTTTGTAGGGGATCAAAATGTACAAATTTAACGCTTAAAAAGTAGTCAAAAGTGGCTGGGCGCGGTGGCTCATGCCTGTAATCCCAGCACTTTGGGAGGCCAAGGTGGGTGGATCACCTGAGATCAGGAGTTCAAGATCTGCCTGGCCAACATGGTGAAACCCCATCTCTACTGAAAATACAAAAATTAGCCAGGCGCAGTGGCGTGCGCCTGTAATCCCAGCTACTCTGGAGGCTGAGGCAGGAGAATCACTTGAACTTGGAAGGCGGAGATTGTGGTGAGCCAAGATCTCACCACTGCACTCCAGTTCAGGGGCAACAGAGCAAGACTCCGTCTCAAAAAAAAATGTAGTCAAAAGTAACGAGCAATTTAAACAAGACAATGTACTTCCATGATAGCAATTAAAAAGTGCAGAGAAAGAGAACTTTATTATGAAGTGCCTGATAAAATGGGAAAACAATTACTAGGGGAAAATTCCTAAAGAAGACAATGCATTTCCATCATTGCTGCTCAACTATATAAAGCATTTTGCCTGCAGGTTTCCATGAGGCTGAGATCACCATTGCAGGTTATATCTACTGTAATATATTCGCTTATCTCAAAGGATCCCTCACAACTCTAGAACAGTCCCACAATTCTGTATGATTTGCTGAACTCTAGGAATGCCCATTGTGCACTATTGTGTATAGTTAGTCCCTCCATTATAAATGTTTTAAGTGCAATCCAGACTGCCTGGGTTTGAACCCTCGTTCTGGTACTTGCTAACTTTGGCAAGTTACTTATCTTTCTGTGCCTCAGTTTCCTCACCCCTAAAAAGGGAATAATGAATAGTGCTTATCATACAGTTGTATTAAAGAAGCCAGGCGTGGTGGCTCATGCCTGTAATTCCAGCACTTGGGGAGGCTGATGTGGGCAGAGTACATCACTTGAGGTCAAGAGTTTGAGATCACGCTGGCCAACATGGCAAAAACCCCATCTCTACTAAAAGTACAAAAATTAGCTGGGTGTGGTGGCAGGCACCTGTAATCCCAGCTACTGGGGAGGCTGAGGCAGGAGAATTGCATGAACCTGGGAGGCAGAGGTTGCAGTGACCCAAGATCCTGCATCTGCACTCCAGCCTGGACCACAGAACAAGACTCTGTTTCAAAACAACAACAACAACAAAAAACCAAGTAAATGGATCCATAACTATAAAGGTATAAAGTGCTTGGAACAGTGCTTCACACATAGTAAGAACTTAATAAATGTTTGCTATTATTAAGTAACAGGAAAAAATTACTCATAAAGAATAAAGGGGTTTGCTTTTAACAAACGTGTCAGGATATAGGTGGTTGCCCACATGGGTTTAGCTTATTAATGATGTAGTCAAGAGTTTTGAGTCTTCCTCCTGTCATTTCCCCATCCTTAGCATCTTGACTTTTTGTCTTTCACACTTTGGCCTCATGGTCTCAAAGTGGCTGCTATAGCTCCAGACATCTCAATTGTGTTTGGAATCAGAAAAAAGAGGGCCAACCAGCAGAGTGGAAAAACAGAGAAACAGACATCCACACATACACATACACATACACATGCACATACACTTACACATACACATACAGAGAGGAGAAGGAGAGACAGTGTGTGTCTCACACTAATTTCACATTTTATTAGACAAGAAAAAGTTTTCCCAGAGTTCCTCTGCTGATTTCACTTTATTTCACTGGCTAGAACTGGGTCACTTGAGGCCCTTGAAATGAAGAGATCTGTGCCTTGATTTTGCTGGGAGGAAGGAAGAGGTTTCCTGTTGGGTGGACATCCACGGTGTCTTCTACAGTTCATCATTCCTCATTGCACCAACTGCTTTGTTCCTGCCTTGGCCAAGGAAAGGACAGCCTGTCTCAGAGCCCTGATTTGAATGAATCAGTTATTCAAGACCTTTTATGACATGGGACTTCAGAGATGCCACCATTTGCCCTCACACATGTTGACTACAAGTGAGGTCCACTTCTTTGAGGGACTGACTTCAAAAGCACAGTATCATCTTCTGAAGGGCTGCTCGAGCCCCTGCTGGAACACACAGGGTAGCCCTTGGAGCCCTCAGCCAGTTAGTTTGTTGAGTCCTTGCTCACTGCTGGGGCTCATGGGACTCAAAACACAAAGCACACTTGCCTTCAGGCTGTACACATATCATGAAAAAATAAGAGTGGCACACATCAAACATGCAGTTTCTGGAGTCCAGAAAAAAGAGCGTTCAAATGGTCTGGCATACGCAGAGAGGCCCCATGGATGATTATTGAGGCCTCCGAGAATGAGAAGAATTGTATGAGTGAAGGCTATGGGAGCAGGGGGTGTTCCTGACCTGAAAGAGCCTGAGAAAAGCATCCTAGTTGGAATGAGAAGGATGTGAGATGGAGAGTCATTCTTATCTTTTGAGACCTTTATGTTTTTTTCCCTAAGAACTTGGAATAAGATGACCAAAGTTGAGAATATGACAAACATTACCATTAATGATGTGGTGACCTCTCCAAATGTAAACTATATCTGTTGGAAAGTGCATGGAGATTGGGTTACTCAGATAAGAAAAAAAAAAAGTAAAAGTAAGTTAGAATTTGTGGCAGGATGAGGCGGCTTATGTCTGTAATCCCAGAACTTTGGGAAGCCAAAGAGGAAGGATCTGTTGAGGATAACATAGCAAGACCCTGTCTCTGCAAAAAAATTGCTTTAAATTAGCCAGGTGTGGTGGTGTACACTTGTAGTCTCAGCTTCTGGGAGGCTGAGGCAGGAGGATCCCTTAAGCCCAGGAGTTGGAGGTTAACAGGAGCTATGATCATGCTCTTGCACTCCAACTTGAGTGACAGAGTGAAATTTTGTCTCTAGAAAAAACAAAAAGAATTTGCCAGCCTGCCCTCTCTCTCTCCAGATATATCCTGCAAGCAGTCAAATAAATAAGAAATAGTAAGTATTCTTTAATAAGTCACCGCTGGTCTGACTTCATAAACCTAGCTGAAAACAAAAATAAATGTTTCATGAAATACACAGAACAGTATAAAGAATGATGGGCCAGGCGTGGTGTCTCATACCTGTAATTCCAGCACTTTGGGAGGCTGAGGCAGGCAGATCACAAGGTCAAGAGATCGAGATCATCCCGGCCAACATGGTGAAACCCTGTCTCTACTAAAAAATACAAAAAAATTAGCTGGGCATGGTGGTGTGCACCTGTAGTCCCAGCTGCCCAGGAGGCTGAAGCAGGAGAATTGCTTGAACCCGGGAGGCAGAGGTTGCAGTGAGCCGAGATTGCGCCATTGCACTACAGCCTGATGCCTGGCGCCTGGCGACAGAACAAGACTCTGTCTCAAAAAAAAAAAATGATAAACATCTGGTTTTCTGAAGTTAGCGAAATTAATCAATTTGAGCTTTGTGCTGTGATTGGCTTGGGAGGGCCTTATCACAGGTGTCTTTTGAGTCTGAAGATAGCAGATGGGGTTTCTTTGTTCACATTGGAGTAAGAGGCAACTCAAATGGCCAGTGTCTCAGGACCAGTAACGGGATTACAAATGTGAGACTGACTACCTGAGACTCCTACTGGCTATGAGATGCTACATTTGTATTTCTCAAATGCATAAAGAAGCAAGGCAGTGTCCTTTGTGTGAAGAGAGCCCAGAAACCATGTGCAGGTGCAGAGTGGACACGCCAGCTGTAGGAACAGGATGGGAGCAGGGTCCTGAGGATGGTCGTGATGAGAGCGGCTGGCAGGGGAGCACAGGCGGGTGCCCACACCTCTCACCTGTTTCTAAACACATCAGGCTTTGGCCAGCCAGAGAAAGTTCTAAATTATGAAGTCTTATGTAAGAAAAGAGTGGTGGAAAATACAATATAATAAGGAGAAAAACAGAAAAATCACCAAACATTTGATAAGTAAAAAGGAAAATTAAAGGGGAAAAAAATTGGACCAAGAAAATAGCATTTGTCTAGAAGACGAAAACCAACAAAGTGAACACAAAGAGAAGAAAATTAAGTACCAGTCCTGCAATAGAACAGAAGTGTGAATTAAGAAAGCTAGGTACAAAGAGAAAACAATAATCTGAAAAAAGAAAGAAAAAAACCAATAATCTGACTAAACCAGCATACGTAATAATATGACGTGGCTCTCAAGGGTAGCTGGAATATAGAATAGGGTTCTTTTTTCTTCAACTTTACTGAGGTACAGTTTATATCGTAAAATTCACCCAATTAATTATATAAGTCATTGGTTGTTGGTAAGTGTAATGAGTTGTGCAAATATTACCATAATCCAATTTTAGAATATTTCCGTGACCTAGATAAGATCCCTTCTTCCCATCTCCATTCCCAACTCTAGGCAACCATGGCTCTCCTTTTTTTTTTTTTTTTTTTTGAGATGGAGTCTCCTTCTGTTGCCCAGGCTGGAGTGCGGTAGTACAATTTCTGTTCACTGCAATCTCCGCCCCCTGGGTTCAAAAGATTCTCCTGCTTCAGCCTCCTGAGTAGCTGGGATTACAGGCATCCCCACCACATTTGACTAATTTTTGTATTTTTAGTAGAGACAGGGTTTCACCATGTTGGCCAAGCTGGTCTCTAACTCCTGACCTCAGGTGATCTGCCTGCTTCAGCCTCCCAAAGTGCTGGGATTACAGGCATGAGCCACTGCCCTTGGGCCACTGATCTACTTTTTGTCTCTATAGATTTGCCTTTTATGTCCCATTTCACGTGAATGGGATCCTACAATATGTGGCATTTCTGGCCTGGCTTCTTGCATTCAGCCTGACAGAGCCGTGTTTTCTGTTGCGCATGGACGTTTCATCCCCCTGAATTGACAGCCCTGGACGCCACTATCCCAGAGAGCACACCTCCGTTGCCTGGCCCTAGTCAGCCCCCTGTGCCTCAGAAGATGGAAGGAACAAGCCTGAGACGCAGAGGCCAGATCTGAATCTCAGGGAGAAAACAAAGCCAGGCACTGGCCTGGGCAGTGTGGAAAAGGACCTTGGAGAGAGGAGCTGTCCAGTGGGAGAGTCCTCAGGTCTGCTGTCCTGTTCTGCCCCTTCCCTCAGTGGTGTGTCCATGACCTTGCTCCCTGAGGGGACTGCCAAGTGAGCCACCTTGGGGGAGCCTTGTCCAACAGAGAAAATGAGGCACAGGACCACTCCGAGGACATGCACTGCTCTGCTCTGCAGGTGGCCCTCTGGCCCCTCAGTCCTGTTGCCCTTTAGCTCCAAACTTACTTACCTTTCCTCTTCCTGTTCCTTTGGGTCTGTGGTTGCTGAGCTCCGTGGGGATTAGAACCAACAGCTACTGTATTCCCAGTGTCCTCTAAGCCTAGCATCATGCCTGCTAGCTAAGTGACAAGTGCATCAGCCTTTGCAGCTAACATGTTGCACTTTCAACACTGAGATGGCTTTATGTGATTTACATGCTCATATTCTTTTTTTCTTTCTTTAATTTTTGTAGAGATCGGATCTTGCTATGTTGCCCAGGCTGGTCTCAAACTCCAGGACTCAAGCAATCCTCCTGCGTCGGCCCCCCACAGTGCTGGGATTACAGGCATGAACCACTGGCTCCCGGCCACACCCATATTGCTAATATGGACTTCTGCTGGGAAAGGTGAGAGGAGAGAAGCTCCTCAAACCCCACAGAATCTGGTCCTATGCACCTAAGACTGCTCCGGCCCCTTCTCAGGGTCCTGCCCAAAAGCCCTGGTTCCCTAATTCCCACACATTTGTTCCAGAGTCCAGCTCCTGATTTTCAAAGACTAGGGTTGGGGGCACTTTTATTCCTCCTGGTATGATATTCAGCATCGCTTCCAATTTAAAAATGATTTCTAGGGAAGGATAAATTGTTTTTTCTGTAAAAGCCCTGCAGCTATGCAGGCAACATTCAGATTTTCTCAGAAAAATCTAAAATAGGCAGCAGAAACTTGAGCATGGTCTGTCAGAAAGGATGCTGGGATTGTCTGTTCTGGTGTTCGCCTCGAGCGAGTGTAACGGGAAGAGACCGTCACCCACTCCACACTCCGCCAGGCCACCTACACACGTCTGCCCACATAGCCGTATGCTTTTTTGAAATGTTCCTATCTTTTGAACAAGCGGTTCCTTTCTTCCTCATGAAATGCGTTTTGAAAGAATGCTTTAGACGTCATTACAAACTCTTGTGACCTGGGAGATGATCTTATTAATTAGCATTTTCTCACTTTTTTTATTTCTAGCTGAACTACTAGTATTCTATGAAAGCCGTCATTTCCAGCTCCATCCAGGAGCCCAGCACTCTAGTAATAGGTACACCTTTTACGCCTATCACGCTTGCGATGTTCTCTTTCGGGGTGTTGGGTCCTTGGATAGCTCTCACCTTTATAGTTTCAGCATTGTGACAGACATCCCACACTCTGCTAATAACTCCCTGTACAGCTCAAAAATGTGGCATCCTCCACTGCTTAGTTTGCCTTTAGCTTCGCCACGTGGCCACGAGGGAGGCGGAGTGAGGGAGGGCACTCCTACCACCGGCTTTGCACACACTGAGCTCCATCACTGTGTGTTGACTTGAAATCAGGACAAAATCCACTGCATGTCATGTCAGGCTACCCCGTCTGATCACCCCTAATGTGCTACATTATGTTAAATATACAGTGATATTAACATAGGACAGTCGATACGGGACATTTGTATGAAGTGGGATTTGGACATTTTTAGAAAATGTTAAAAAAGGCATGCTGGATGTAAGAGCCATGAGTGAAAGCCCAGAACCTGCAGACACGTCGAGTTTCTGGAAGATAGACTTAGAGCAAGTGAATTCCCAGAAGACCCAGGAAGAACGCAGTTTCTGACTCACCCTCAATCTTACAGCCCCCAGTGAATCACTAAGTCTGGGTATGGACTTTACCAGGCTGATCTTGAGTCAACAGAGTGGGGAGCGGGGCAAGGTGAGGCTGTGCTATTCCTGTGGGAGTCAGTTTGTCTGGACTAGACAGACTCCCTCAGCACCTGGTGGACTTTAAGAGGTCAGACTTACCCAAATTTGAACCGGGAACCTAATATTTTTGTAATGGACCATTCTTTGGATTGCAGAGATCCCTGAAATGGATGCAGACCTCTGGCTAGCCCTGGATCTTCCTAACTGGAATGCTTACTTAAGGGCAGGCACCGTATGAAGTGCCTTATGAGTATTATGTTATTTAATCTCTATAACAACCCTATGACTTACATCCCACTTACCATTCACTCCATCTCACAGGTGAGAAAAATAGAGCACAGAATAGGTAGGGTATTTCTTGGGGCCTTCCCCGCATTGAGATAAACCCAACTCAAACTGACTTGAACAAAAAGGAGAATTTTTTTGGATGGCATATATAACACAGGAAGGACGGGAAAGCAGCTCCACGGAGCAGGCACTCCAATGCTGCTTCGTCTCTGTTCCTCTCTCACCGGATTCCCTCTGCATGCTGCCCCCCTCAGAGGACCACAAGCCTTTGCCCTGCTAAACTGCACAGGGACTGGCTGATGCTCTTGATCCTCAACCACCCCAGGAAGGGTCCTATTGGACCAGTTTGGCTCAGGGACAATGACGATTCAACTAACCTAGAAAAGCAGGGGCAGTAATACCCAGCAGGCGCAGTCACACCAGGCGGTGTCCAACCAAGCCACAGGATTAGAGTACAGGAGCGGGTGCACTCTCTACAAACGGGGACAGGGAGAAGAGGTTCAGTGATGACAGAAAACATGAAGAATGGTACCCAGAGTCACACAACTCAGCTATGGAAGGCCAAGCACATGAAGCCATCTGTCTCCAGAGCTTGTGCATTTCACCCTGGGGCCCACAGCAAGGGCATCACTCGGGCATGTGTTAGAAACGCAGGGCCTCAGGCCCCACCCCAGAACTGCTGAATCAGACTCTACCTTTGAAAAGACCTGTGGGTGACTTATGTGTGCATGAGGCATTCTTTAACCACAATAATGTATCATGATGTTTCCTAACAACTTGTCTCTTGAAGACCTTCTTAATTTTTCACACTTACTCTGTTAAACTTTATACTCATACTGTGAAGCTCTCGAGAGTATATTGGAAAGCCCCATCCAGATAGTCAAAGTCACTATGATCACATTTCATTTTCAGTTGATACTGATGGTAATTTTTACATGTGTTTGGCTTCCTAGTTTTAAGTAATTTTCATGTTTGTCAGCAGCTCTCAGCTTTGGATGCCCACTCGAATCATCTGGGGGACTTCATAAAATCTGGTTACTTGGGTTTTATGCTCAGAGATTCTAACCTAATTGGCCTGGGCATCAAGATTTTTAAAAGCCCCTACAGTGATTCTAATACACAGGCAAGAGCAAAAACCATCATTCCAGGGGGTACAGCCCAAGCATCTGTATCTTTTGGGCACTTGCCAGTGACTTTCATTTGTAGCCAAGGTCAAAGACCACTCACGTGTGTTACATGATTTGGTCTTCACTGTATCCTGTGGGGTATGAATTGTGCTCATTCCCATTTTACAGGTGAGGAGACTTAAGACCAGAAAAATTTGCCCACCAGGTCACTTGGCTTGAAGAGGAGGAATTAGGACTCAACTCCAGTTTTTCTGACCCCCAAAGCCAGGATCCCACCTCCCATCCCCTAGACTTGGGCTCTTAAAGCCCTCCAGGTTCTGGGACTGGTTCTGGGACAGCCTAGTTTCAAAGGGAGATTCTGACCCTGGAGCATATGAATAATCTCTGATCCCAGAAAAAGCACATGTTATTATTCATCTCTAGGGCATTGAGAAGGTGTAACCTCAGAAAGCTGCCTGAGCTGCTGCCTTTGGTCATCTTTATGATCTTTGGTGGGGCTCCCTGCCTACCTGAGCAGAAGCAGAAACAGCAGCAGCAGCAGCAATGGAAGACAGGAATCCCTGAAAAGCCCAAACACAGACACTCCTGCCTGCTGTCCATCCAGGCCCACCTGCTGAGGAGGAGGCAGAAGAAGGGAAGGTCAGGGTTGTGTATTTATCACAGAGAGGATGCAATGACTTGGGTCACTCTTGCTGGAGATCTCCAGGTATTTCATTCGCTGGGATTATCTTTGCTTTTTTCCTAACTGTAGCTATCTTTTAGTTACCTTCTCTCCCTCCTCCCCTCCTCCTCCCAGCTCCACCCACTAGCCCCACCCCTGGACTTTAAGGACCTGGTTTGAACTCACCAAGCGATGCATTTGTAATGCACAAAATAGTTAACACCATTTTAAGCGACTCAGCAGTCAGCCACCCACACAATGACGCCAGCCATTTCTTTTTTGATGCCTTCCAGCCTAGTGGTGCCTGAGCATTTCTGAGCCTTTGAGAAGGCTGAAATCCTAGTTTTCCCTTTCTTTTTATCCTTTAAAATCTGGTCCCATTTGCCGCTGAACGTCTGAACAGCATGGAGACTCCGTAACGACGCATGTGTCAGCTTTCCGTGGAATACCACCTTGCTGCTTTCTTGCTGGGAGTCTGCTCTGAGCCCTTTCCAGCTCCCTGGTTTATGGCCTAGGAGCGCACATCACATCATCTTTCAGGAAAAACTTCATTTATAAAGCTGATTCACTGACATTTAAGTCACCAAAGTGTTAGAAAGAGCTACTCAGTGGTCAAAAAGATTCTTGGGAGCATTCATTAGACTTTCTTGGAACTAAGAAATTCCGTTTTCCAGAAAGATAATGGAAATGAAGCCTAAGAAATGTAAATTCAGCCTTTGGAGGCTGAAGCAGCTCAAAATCCATTATTTGTTTGGACACATCAAAAACAATGATTCCAAAACAAGAAAGCCTTAGTTCCAGCCCCAGCTCAGCCACTGACAGAGCTGTGATGCTAGGCCTTAGTTCCCCTCTCGTTCAGTCAGACAACTTGGTTCACACCTAATTTAAGTACCCTTCCAACTCAGATGCAGACTCCTCATTCTAAAGAAAGGGTTCTGTCCATCTCTCCTTCCTTCTCACATCACAGAAAGCTGAGGCCACAATTATTTATAGCTCTAAACTATTACAATTTCATTGCACAAGTCTCTCTTGAGAGCTAGACAATCAGATTGTAGAAAGGATTCATGCCTGGATCAACATAATTCTAGTGACTCTGTTAAGTATTTACCATGTGCCAGGCACAATGCTAAGATGAGATACTGAAGCTCAGAAAGTCTGGAGTGACAGTCCTGGCAAGAGTTGCTAGACTCACCCTTCCCAATTCCTCTCCTCCATTCTTTTAGGAACCCCTCCAAGCTGCTCTTTGTCCCCACAATGCCACCAAAAACCACTCTGATAAGAGTCACCAGTGCCCCTCCTGTTTCTAAATCCACTAACCAATCTTCATCTCATCAACTGTCAGCATTTGAAGCACCTGATCACTCAGACTTTCTTCATATACTTCTCTCACTTGGGTTCAAAACCCCAACCCATCTTGGTTTTTATTCTCTCCCCTGGTTGCTGTTTCTCTATCTCCCTTCCTCATCCCTCCACATCTCCCTGATGTGATGTTGGAGCCTCCAGAGTTTAGTCCGTGGTCATCTCTCCTTCCATGTCTGCATCACTCTCTTGCAGATACTTCCTAGTACCATTGGTATCTGTCAGCTCCAAATTCATATCTCTAGCCCAGGTCTCTCCCTGAACCTCGGCCTCGTGTTTCCAATGATCTTGGCTTGCTCACATTTACCTGCACTTGGAAGGATTGCGAGTGAATTCTCACGAAATCTGGTTGTTTAAAAGTGTGTGGCACCTCCCCCTGCTCTCTCTTCTTTCTCCGGCCATGTAAGATGTACCTACTTCCCCTTTGTCTTCCACCATGATTGTAAGTTTCCTGAGGCCTCCCCAGCCATGTGGAACTGTGAGTCAGTTACACCTCTTTCCTTTATAAATTCCCCAGTCTCAGGTAATTCTTTACAGCGATGCAAGAACAAACTAATCCAACCCCATCCCCACTACGTCCCCACAGCTCCCTCTGCCCACATCATTGCCATAGCCAGGAGTGTGTGTGTGTCCGCTATGTGCCATAGCATCAGAATCCCACCCCTAATTGGTTACTTGGGGGTCATATCCCTATCAGGAGCAAGGGAAGTGACTTACCCCATTCCCATGACTCCTTTTGAAGAGTTCCTGTCTCCACTTCAGGTGGCAGCCCTTCCATACCACCTCCTTTATGTACTCCTAGACATTAAAACTTGGCTTAACATCAGCCACCTATTCCCAAATAGGCTTACCTCAGGCAAAGAGGGGAAATTGTGAAAGGAGAAACCAACAATTGCATAGAGAGCTCTGCAGTCAGGAAGTGCTTTCAACTGCTTTTGTTTATTTAATGCCAGAATTTCTGGCTTCATTTTTGTTATTGATGAACATGAAAGGGGATGTGTCTTGGTCAAGTCCATAGAGAAATCAGGGTTGTGTCTTGAGTGTCCTCCCACTTGCAAACATGAGCAGGGTTTTGTTTTGTGACAACAGATTAATGGGCTCCCACCATACTGAAGACATTGGTGGATGCAAAGAGGTAAGAGAAAGTGAAAGACAGGCAGGAGAGGCTCCAGGATCCACCTCGAATCATGAAGAGTGACATTCTGAGCTTTGGGGGAAGACACTCATCTCACTGCCAACCCCATGGGGATCTCTGGGCCTATGACTGTGGAGATGGCATCTGGGCTGGCCTTGATGCTATAAGCCACAGTCGACAGTCAGTGTCACCACTCAACCGGGGACCCAGTTTCTGAAGACTTACCTGCTGGTTAGTGTGCTGGGGATCTGACTCGCCTTGAATCTCCTCTAGGTTTCCATGGTGATTACTTAAACTTTTCATCATCCTTCCTTTAGACCTTGGAGGAGAGCTGTGCTCTCTGGTTTCCATGACAACCATTTAACCGTGTATCTCTGTCTGGCTCTGTTGGAAAAGAACTGCTAGAAATCATGCAAATGAACTAGCTGCTCTCTCCTTCCTTTAAGAAAATAAAAATAAAGTGGCACACCTGCTTAGAAGTTTCAGATCTCTGCTCATAACAAGAAGGGTGATCGTGTCAAACTGCTGTTTGAGGAGGGTTTATTGCATTGCTTTGACATTTTAAGTACTCACCCAGAGTCTCAGGCTCACTCTGCTGTCTTAAGCAATTACGCTCACCGCTTATTCTCCCTCCCCACTGCCTGGCAAATGAAGAGCTGCAAGTTAAAGGCTGTTTACCTTCCTACTGCTTGTTGAAGGAGGAAAGGAAGGACAGGGCCAAAGTAACTAGCCAGGCACCCTACCCAAGTAACCAACCATTCACCACTGTGGAAAGATGCCACAGAAAGCACAGTTGTCACTTCCAGTCACTGTCAATAGACTGGCCAGGGGTAGTCCAAGACTCAGATTGCAGCCCCAAATTATGTGGAAATCACAGACCCCAGTCATTGGGAAATGACCTCACATTCTCTATCAGAACTCAGGGAAGAAAGAGCAGCCCCTCTTGATGACAGGGCTTTGGGCCAGTCAGAGAGCTCAGGAGAAGTAAAAAGATGAGATCACTTGCTTCAGTTTGGACATCTGTCCCCTCCAAATCTCATGCTGAAGTTTGATCCCCAGTGTTGAGGTAGGGCCCAATGGAAGTCGTTTGGGTCATGGAGGAGGAGCCCTCATGAGTGGAGTGGTGCCATCCTCACAGTAAAGAGTTCTCACTCAGTTAGTTCCTGTGAGATGTGATTATTCAAAAGAGCCTGGCACTTCCTCCTCCTCTCTCTTGCCATGTGATCTCTGCACACACTGATTCCCCTTTGCCTTCTGCCAAGAGTGGAGGTTGCCTGAGGTCCTCACCAGAAGCAGATGCTGATGACATGCTTCATGTACAGCCTGCAGAACTGGAAGCCAAATAAGCCCCCTTTCTTAATAAATTATACAACCTCATGTATTCCTTTGTAGCAACATGAACAGACTAAGACAGCGCCCTTCCCCCTTCCTGGTCACATCCCTGAACTACACTATAGTGACATGCCCCTAAACCCCAAAATAGAGACTTCCCACTACTCTTGAAACATCAGCAGATCTATGTTAGAGTTCTACTTGACAAGGGTCTGCTTGATGGAGCTGCACCCACCCTTCCAGATTAAGCATACATTCACTCTGGTTGAACTCTTCTATTTGTTAATTTTTGAAAAAATTTTTAGAGAGAGGGTCTTGCTCTGTTGCCCAGACTAGAGTGCAGTGGCATGATCATAGCTCACTGCAGCCTCAAATTTCTGGGCTCAAGTGATCCTCCTGCCTCAGGCTTCCAAGTGGCTGGAACTGCAGGCATGCTCCACCACATCCAGCTAATTTGTTTCATTTTTTGCAGAGACAAGGTCTTGCTATGTTGCCCAGGCTGGTTTTGAACTCCTGGGCTCAAGGAATCCTCCTGCCTTGACCTCCCAAAGTGCTGGAATTATAGGTATGAGCCACCACGCCTGGTTGAACTTTCCTAAATAGCAAATCCTTCTCCATGATTCCTGAAAAATAGTTGGACTTGTAGTAACAGGCACAACACTCAAAACTAATTATCCCTCCACTCATAGCTGAAGCCACACATGAGGGAAGAGAGTTCTTAACTGGGGATGGAGTGGGAAACTGAAGGTTGTTCTTCTACCTTCTTCCTCCAAGGCACTTTCAGTCCCCTCGGACAAGGCTGAGGTCAGTGATCAGAGTAAGCCAGGTGGCGTGGAAGGGAGATGGCCCTGGTGTGTGTACTGAGGATTTCCTTCCTGATCTTCTGGTGAGAATGATCTTTGAAACATATAGGAGCACCTTTGATTGCAAAATTGCTGGATGGCTGATGGAACTCGTGAGCCCCAATTTAAAAGTCAGTCTGGATTTGAGGCTTGGTTGCACCATTTCTTGATGACAAGCATCTTAACCTCTGTAGGTTAAGTTTTCTTACCTGTAAGATGGAGATGAAGATGGTTAACTCACTGAGTGAGGCTCAAACAAGATTGTTTTGGAGAGGCCTTGGCACTGGGTAGAAATTTAATAAAAGTTTTCTCCAAAAGAGATGACTTTCTTTATGTCACTTTTCTTTCCCAGGTGACACTTCTTGTCTCTTATTACAGAAGGAGGGAAAAACGTCGTGTTCTTCTTACCCACATCATTTTTATTCTTCAGACTATCTGTGATTTAACACCTGGGGGTGAAAGAAGAAGAAAACACTAGTCATCACTGAACATGAACCTGAGACCTTTAAAAATCAGCAACCTGTTATGAAATTGACTGATGATATTAAGAAACTGTGTTTTGTTTTTCTGTGAATATTTTCAGGGTGCACTATGGGAACAGCAAATGTCAAGCAAAAGACGAAAGAGATAAGGAATGTTAGAAAAGACTTTAAGACAAGAAAAGGCCAAGCATTCCTTGGTTTGCCCCAAAGGCGAGCAGAATGTGATCAAACAATCCTTTGTATCTACAAAGGAGTCAAGGCATTTTTATTCTGTAAAGGAAAGAACTTGCTGCTGACAGGTGGAAAGAATTGAATAATTAGAGTCTGGAAAGCGTATCTGCCTGGGTAAGCTGTCTTTCTCCAACCAAGAGTGCCATTGATGCAGTAAGGTGCAAGAAAGCTGGACTGGGGTCGCTAAATCCCTATTAGAATAACTTAAGAATTTACAGCCAAAATTAATCCCCCTTATGCGCAGCCTGGGAAACTTCCTTTTGTGGCCTTTAAAGATTCATTCTTTGGGGTTTATTACAACTTATTTAAAATGTAAATACTTTGCAAGGGAGACTGTGTGGAGCCATCATTCACCACAGCTCAGAATTATTAAAATCAGATTGCTAGGGCTGGGCATGGTGGCTCACGCCTGTAATCCCAGAACTTTGGGAGGCCGAGGCAGGCGGATCACTTGAGGTCAGAGTTCAAGACCAGCCTGGTCAACATAGTGAAACCCCACCTCTACTAAAAAATACAAAATCAGCCAGGTGTGGTGGCATGCACCTGTAATCCCAGCTACTTAGGAGGCAATCGCTTGAACCTGAGAGATGGAGGTTGTAGTGAGCCAAGATCATGCCACTGCACTCCAGCCTGGGTGACAGAGTGAGACTCCGTCTCAAAAATAAAAAAATAAAAATAGAATCCAATTTGATTGCTATTTTCCTACAATGAACCATGATCAGTGGTACAGAGCACTTAGGGATTTTGATGTGCAATCAGTGTACCTTTTTCAGTGCACCTCACACAGATGGCCCTAAATATTCACTCAGTTTTCCACCGGTGTTGTTCAGCCCCATCAGAGTGAATGACTCCACCATTCCTAAGGCCTAACAGAATTGACTTAAAAGGGCGGGTGAAACTGACGTAAGAAAATCAGTTGTTCTGGAAAACCTGGAATTGGGGTAGCAGGGTAATAAGTGTAATCAGTGAAGGTACAGAACCATCACACCCTCGACGGATAACATCGTTCTCTTTACAATCAGCCCCTGCCTTTCATCCTGTGCCGCTACTGAGCGGGTGCTCCAGGCACACTTTCTTGATAATAACCATTAACTACCATTTTACTGAGTTCTAGGCAACAGTACATTCTCTCTAATCCCCCCCATCAACCCCACTTAGAAATGAAGAAACTGAAGCCCAGAGCAGTTAAGTAACTTCTTAGAAGTAATGGCAGAATTAGGGTTTCAATGCAGGTTTACCATTTCTGCTGAGAAGTGTTGAAGATGGAAGGAGAGTGGGAAATGGGGAGCTGATCTCCCCTGCATTGATAGTGGGAACCAGGGATGAGAAGGAGCCATGGAGGACATGCCAAGGTTCCCGGCGGAGCCTCCCTCCCTGGCATCAGTGGAGGGTCCACAAGGGGACCCTGTGCTCAGCAGTGGCAGGAAGTACCGGGACGGTGCTGGGTCGCAGGTTAGCACAGGGGGTCTGACTGTCCTGCTGCCTTCCAGCCTGACCAAATTCTACAGCTCCCGTTTCCTCATCTGTAATGGCGGTAAGAGGACCCACCTTCCAGAGCAATAATAAAGACTGAAAATGAGATAAGCCACACAAAACACTCAGCACAATGTCAAATGACTAATAAGAAAGAAGTTATTTTCTTCCCCCTTCTATTAAGACTCCCATTTGTCTGGTAATGGAGAATAATTTGCTGACTTTCCAATGGCTTGGTTATTTTTAAAAATAACCCCCAAAACCCTGTGCTCTCCCCTTTAACCTCAGCCCTGCCTATCTTCTCCCTACCTCTAATCCTCCCGGCCCTGAGATTCTGCAAGGGCACTATAATCCCTCAGAGATCCTTCAAACAAACTTATATTAAACAACCATTTCCCCCAGATTTTAATACTCCAGGCTGCATAAAGCAACTAACTGCCACGGAATCCATTCCAGCCGCACCCTGGGCTCTTCCTCCTGTATTCCTTTTATAGTGGTTATTGTCAACAGTTGGAGAAACAAAGCCCAAGGCTTCATCTCACCCTGAGTTATGTTGCTATAGCTGGGTATTATTTGCTTCAGTCCTTGTATCACACAAGATATACTTGTGTAATTTCAGAGGGAGACGTAACCCTCCTCCAGGCTGAATAGAACTGCCAGATCCAGGCCAAGTTTAGTCTTGCATTTTTTATTTAGAAATAGCAGATAGAGCTGCCTTGCATTCATCTGTTCTTTTTCCATTCTGGAAAACCAACAGGTATGCTGAGAGGCTGCACGACTCCAGTGATCCACAGCCACGTATCTGCTGAAGATAAAATATTTTCCATGTCCACCAATGACACGATTAAGGACTTCCCTTTTCTGTATTTTGATGCATTCTCCAAGACAGGTTCAGCTAGGGAAAGTCTCCTTTTCATATGTTCCTTTTTCCCTCATTAACAGTTTGAGGAGCCTCTGCCTCAGTAGACACTCAAATGGTATTTACCTGTGTGAGATTGCTTTGCAAAAGGAGGATACGTAGGCAATTGAACTCTCAGTGAACTTTCTGTACCAGGTGTTTTGTGTTGGGGTGAGTAGACCCTGCAGCATTTAGGGCCCTGTGTGCATACTGTGCAGGTAGTCCCTGTCCCAAATAGTCCCAATAGTGTGTGTTAGAGGAGGGACAAGGGTTGCTGGGGATGAAATGGGATCTCAGGGAGGCAGTGGCCCTTACCACCACTGCTTGTCACCTTATTTTGCAATACACATAGGACAACTGGGCCCTTTCTGAAGTGTCACTTGTAAGAATTTCTGAGGCTGCTAAGGGAGTAATATTACCATCTTCATTTCACCTGCCTTTCTACCTCTCTTTATACCTAAGATCCTCTCCACCTCTAAAATTTGGTGACCCTGTGACTGTCATAGTGCACTATGTTTTATACAAAAAGAAGTCTCATTGATCAGCTTCATCCATCATGTCACATGATTTTCCAATGAAAATGACAAGTTTTCCTAACCTTTCCACCTTCTATTCTGGACTAGGGGAGGGAGGGAGGGAGTTTGGAGTGAATTAAGGAATGTGGAACACTTAGGAAGCAGATCAATATCACTGCTTTGTACAGATGTGGAAGCCAGCTCACTGACCACTCACTTCATAAACGATTCATAGATGTTATGGACTCAATTATATCTCCCCTCCCCAAAATCCATATGTTGAAATCCTAACCCCAGGACTTGGAACGTGACCTTATTTGGAAATAAGGTCATTGCTGATATAATTAGCTAAACCAAGATTATAGTGTAGTAGAGTGGGCCCCTCATCTGCTATGGCTGGTGTCCTTATAAGAAGAGGCAATTTGGACGTACGCAGACTGCGGCGTGACCATGTGGAGACAGAGAGAAGACTCGCAAGACAAGAATGTTGCCCTCTGCAAGCCAAGCAGAAGGGCCTCAGAAGAAGCCAACTCTGCTGAAACCTTGATCTTGGATTTCCCACCTCCAGAACTGTGGAGAAAAATAAAAAAGTAGAGTTCTGTTATGTAAGCCACCCCATTGGTTATGGCAGCCTAGAAGACTAAAGTAAAGCAATAGATTTGCCTACTCTGTGATCACAAGGAGCAGGCCGAATTCATTCATTCACTCAACAAATCTGCTGCCTACCAAACATGTTCCAGGAATGAAAGATACAGCACACACAAAAATAGTCAAAATATCCTGCTCTCGTGGAGGTTACAATCTCATGGGGAGGAGGGATGGAGAAGGAATGGCAGAAAGTAAGTAAAATAAATCAAGGAAATAGTATGTTAGATGGTGACAGGTGCTATGTCAGTAAGGCAGGCAGTGGGGGAAGAGAGAGAGCAAGGAAATGTATTTCCCATTTCTAATAGACTGGTCAGGAATGACCACACTGAGGTGACATATACAAAAAGGTCTGAAAGAAATGAAGGGGCAAGCCATGCATTTATCTGTGAAGAGTGTTGCAGGCACAGGGAACAGCAAGGGCAGAGTCCCTGAGGTGAGAGTCAAGAGGAGATGAGATCAAATGGAAATATGATGGTGTGCAGGAGGCGTACTGCAGCGGGCCGTACAGGCCTGGGTAAGGGCTTTGGTTTGTTGGTGTTTGGTTTTGTTTCTTGGAGGTGTGCGACAGAGGCGTGACATGATATGATTTTCGTTTTTACAGATTCTCATCCTGTTGTGTTGCTAATAGGTGGCCAGGGCTGAAACAACCAATTAGTCCAGAGGTTTTGAGGGAATGTGTTCTCTTTCCGGGTCCACAAGGGGGCATAGTTTTAAGGGCAAGAACTGCCCAGCACCATGCCCCTCTCCCATCTGTCTCCATCCGGGAGATTTAAAGGTCTCTGTTTTAATTTTCACATGCTCAGGAAAGGGTCAAAAGTCAATCACTCCAGCGGAAGTTCCAAGGAACTCTTTTCATTGGCCAGAGGGAATTCCTCCCAGGTTAAAAGTCCCTGTCTCCCTCATCCGGGTGGATTTCCCCTCTGGGGTCCCCTTCCACACACTCTTCGTGGAAGTTTTCTCTCTTCTTCTCCTTGTTTCTCTTTCTCTACCTAAATCACTTTTCTGCAACACTTTTTGGGTCTGGTATTTACTTTACAAGCACACCTGCCGTGGTCCCCTCTCTCATTCTTGAGAGAGCAGGAGACCAAGAACCGACAACAGTCCTTCATGCGAGCTGTGCCTCCCCGGCACCCCAAAAACCCGGTCACAGTTTCTGCAACAGCCTGAGTGAGAGGTGACGCTGCCTTGCACACGGTGACCTCAGGAGAGCTGGAGAGAAGTAGTTTGGTTCTGGATACACAGATTAACAATCCCTTATTCACAACAATTCTGTACCTCAAGGTCCCGACAACTGAATTTCTTTTAATAAGGTTGAACCACATCCACTTGGCAATGAAACACAACCTGAAATGATTTGAGGCTGTTTAACAGTCCTTATCTCACTTGAAGTTAATATTTGTAGGTTTTGATACAGAAATATAAACGTGTCTGACTATGTGGTGCTGCCACGAAGTCCACTGCGGACATTAATGTGCTATATGACCTTTAAAAATTCAAATTTGAATTTCCAAACTTACCTATACCAAAGGGTTTCATAAAAGATATTGAAGGCAGGCAACTAAAAGCTGAGACAAGAAGATTTGGTGATACGCTAGAGAAGTTTCTAAAAATAAGAACAAAAACACAAAAGCATGACACACTGAAACATACAGGATGTGTCAAGGGCAGTGCTTGGAGGCATAAACTCCTGTAAACAAAAAAGATCTGAAGTCAATAATCTCACTTTCCACATTAAGATACTTAAGAGGAGCAAATTAAATCCAAAGCAAACCAAAGGAAGTAAATAAGGTTAGAGTGGAAATAAATGAAATAGAGAATAGAAAACCATTAGAGAGAATCAGCAGAACCAAGAATTTTTATTCTTTTAAAAAATCTCCCGAATTGACAAAACTTCACCTAGACTGACCAAAGGGAAAAAAGGAAAAAACTCAAATTACTAAAATCAAGAATGAAAGAGGAAAAATTACCACCAATCTCAAAGAAATTATAAGGAAATACTATGAACAATTGTATCCCAACAAATTAGATAACCTAGATGAAATGTACACATTTCTAAAAACACAAACTATTTAAATTGGCTCAAGAAGAAATAGGAAATCTTTCTTTTAAAAAAAAGCAAGAGACTGAATTATTAGTTTTAAAAAAAACTTCTATGGCATCACTGGTGAATTCTATCAAATGCTTAAAGAAGTATTAACATCAATTCTTCACAAACTCTAAAAAGAAAAGAAGAGGGAACACTTCCTAATTCGTTCTATGAGCCCAGTGTCCTGATCCCAAGCTCAAAGACAACACAAGAAAACTACAAACCAATGTCTCTTACAAATATGCACTCAAAAATTCTCATCAGAATACTAGCAAACTGAATCATATAAAAAGAATTATGTAGTATGACCGAGTAGATTTTATTCCAGGAATGCAAGCATGATTCAACATATGAAAATCAATGTAATATACCATATTAACAGAATAAAAGACAATCGAACGTACAATTATTTCAATAGGTGCAGAAAAGGCATTTGACTAAATCCAACACCCTTTCATAATAAAGCTATTCAACAATCTAGGAATACAATAAAAATATGACAACCCAATAAAAGATACCTACACAAAACTCACAGCTGACATGATACTTACTGGTGTAAGTTTCTCCCCTCTGTGATCAGGAAACAGGAAGCAGGAAGCAGACGTGGATACCTGCTCTTACCACCATTTTTTAAAATACATTTAATTAATTAATTCATTTATTTCATTTATTTTGGCTATTGAGTTGAGTTCCTTGTATATCCTGGAAATTAATCCCTCGTAAGATGAATAGTTTGCAAATATTTTCTCCCATTCTACAGGTTGTCTCTTCACTCTGTTGATTGTTTCCTTTTTTGTACAGAAGCTTTTTAATTTGGTAGAGTCCCATTTGCCTATTTTTGCTTTTGTTGCCCATGCAGAATATGAAGAACTCTTAATGCTCAGCAATAAAAATACAAATAGCCCAGTTTTAAAATGGAAAAAGGATTTGAATAGATGTTTCTTCAAGATGGCCAATAAGTACATGACACGATGCTCAGCATCATTAGTCACAGGGAAATAGAAAGCAAAACCACAATGAGATTCCCTTTTATACCCATTAGGATGGCTAAAATCGAAAGATAGGCAAATGTTGACAAGGATGTGGAGAAACCAGAACCCATCTACATTGCTGGTAGGAAATCAAAATGGTACAGTTTTCTACTTTGGAAAACATTCTGGCAGTTCTCAAACGTTAAACATTGAGTAGCCATAGATCCATCAATTTCACTCCCAGAAATATACTCGAGAATTGAAACTGTATGTTCACGCAGAAATTTGCATATAAACGTTCATGGCAGCATTATTTATAATAACCAAAAAGTAGAATCAACCCAGCTGTTCATCAACTGGTGAACCAAATGTGGTGCAAATGTAGAATGGAATAGTATTCAGCAACAAAAAGTACTGACACATTACAACACAGATTAACCTTGAAAACGTTATGTTAAATGAAAGCCAGTCACAAAAGGCAACATCTTACTTCATTCCATTTGTATACAATGTCCAGAATAGGCCAACCTATAGAGACAGAAGGAGTTATGACGTTGCCAGGGCTGGGGTGAGGTAGGAGTAAGGAGTGGCTACTCTTGGTATGGGGTTTCTTTTAGGAATAATGACAATGCACTGAAAATTAGGTAGTGGTGATGGCTGCACAATTCTATGGATATACTGAAAGCCACTGAAAGCATTTTTAAAGGGGTAGGGCAAGAGGGGAGGCAAAGATGACACCAGGGTTTGGGATGTGAGCTAAAAGCTAAGATAAGCAATATGGTGAGTGAGAGGCATGTAAGACCAGGAGCTCCACTGTGCATGTGTTGGATAGAGCTGTCCTGAGTTTAGGGGAGGTGCCAGGGCCAAAGATAAGAATTTGGGAGTCATTAGCATTTAGATGGAATTTTAAGCCATAGAATGGATGAGATCTCAAAGACAGTGAGAGTGCTCAAAGAAGAAAAAAAAGCTTCAGACACTGAGTCCTGGGGCCCCGGGATGTGCTGAGATTTTTCTGTGTAAGGGTTCCGTAGGGCTCCTGTATAGCGAGCTTAGAGTGCATCCCACAGTGATGATGAGGACATAAAATTAAGTTGATGATACAGCAAGGATCCAAATTCAATTCAGTCCTCTGAGCAAACTTGATTAAAACGGTAAGATTTGTGAACTCGGGTTTTTGATTGATTTTAAAGATAAAATTCATCCAAAAGCATCATCCAAAGCCACAAAGTTGGAGACTTCATATTTTTAATGAGCGTTTCTTTTCTCCCCCACAAAACTTGCTGCCCTCAGATAATCATAATTCCGTATGTGGGGATACATCTTATATCCTATTTTCTTTCCTAGTGCCACTCCATTTTCTCCCAATCTAAACTCATGATTACAAGATTAGCATCTTGCCTGTGATGATTCAGGCATATTGAATCACTTCCCAATGTGTATTTAAAATATATTGAAATCCTATCTTGGAAATATGGCCTGCACATTATTTCAGAATATATTATTCCTATCAAATAAAAACTAATCAACTAGAAGCCAAACAGCTAGATTTCTAGCATGCCTGATCTGAGAGTCTTCATTCCTTGAATTGATTTTTCAGCCCAAATATTTTACCCCTGTAAATCACAGGGATACACAAAACATTTCGGAAGCCTGCTGGTTTCCGGCATTCTCTGAAGGAGAGTAAAGTGACAGATTCAGATTTCCTTTTTCACTTGTTATTTTCTGTGAATTTAAAATTGCATATCACAAAGAGAGCTGTTTTTGTGTCGACCGGAATTAGGATGGAAAGAAAGCGATCTCTTGTAAGGAAGACAGGCATGATGTGTTCGTTGGGGTAAGGCTTGCCACTGTAACAAAGAAACCCCACATTTTCAATAAGTTAAAGCCAAAGTTTGTTTCTGTCTGCCACGACATCCAACACCAGTGCCCCCTGGTGAGAGGGCGCTTCTCTCCTGCCCGAGAGTCAGCTCTCTCCAGCGGGTGCCTCCCCTGCCCTTGGTCCTCAGAGTCCTCTGAATCCACATGCAGAGGATGTGACAGTAGAGAGAGCACACCTGCTTCTCATGAATCCTGGCCAGAAATCACACACATCACTGCCTCTCACGTCCCATGGCTGAGCTCCCAACCGCTCTGGATAAAAGGGAAACTGGGTGATGCCTTTGTTTGGCAGCACTTCTCAGCAAGAACTCTACCTGTAGACGGAGGAGTATAGATCCTGGGAGGGGACAGAAAGCTTTGGAGACACACAATCTTGAGTTCCAACTGTGAAACTACCACGGGCTAGATGACCTGAGTGAATTACTCAATCCTTCTGAACTGAGTTCCTTAATTCTTTTGATCATCCATTCACTCTCTTACTAAGTGGGTGAAAGACTCACGTGTAGGGTAGGCGCTCATTCAAGGTCACGTGGAAAGTGTGCTCACCAACGAGGAGTTTTACCAGGTGACTCATCTGAGCCCAAGAGACAAAACTCTAACTCAAAAGGGAAGATTTGTTGCTGATTGGAACCAGATCATGGAACAGTTGGCCCCATGGGCAGCTGGGTTCAGAGATGGGACTGTTGCTAGCATGCTCTCTGCCTGTTTCTCGTTTCTACTTCTTGGTATACCTTGGCCTCCTCAGCTCCTGCTGCAGACAGCTTTTCTCCACTCAGATGGTAGGGAACACAGATGCCCATAGCCCTGAACTCATCTTCCAATTTCAGTTTCACTACCAGCGCTGGCTGGAACAATCGGAGGGAAGGACACAGATTGACCAGGCTTGGGTCTCAAGACCACTCTCAGAAAAAAAGGTGGGTGCTGGACTCACAACAGATACCTCAGTGATGCTTACTTTTTGATAGCTATTTATAGTTGGGAGATATAAGGCCAATTTGTTGAATCGGCTTCAACTTCAATATGAAGAGTTTCTCCCCACCTTTCCCTTCTTGGACTTTGGTGGGAGTTCCCTGTATAGCATCCCACCTGGCATCCCTCTTCCCAAGCTCCAGAATTTGCTCTGTGCTCCTCCCCCGGCAATAAGACCTTCCTTGTCTAAGCAACCTTACGTCATTAAGTGTGAAACAAATCAACAGGTAAATGAATTCCCACATGATAATAGCTATGTGCGTTACCTATCCAGAAAAATGAGCATCTCCTAACAAACCAATCTTTTAGAAAGGAGAGAGGGTGCTCCTTGAAGAAGCAGCCCAGAGGGCCACCTTTTCCATGGAATGATTGTACTGTGATCACTACAGCTGCCTCCATGCTACCCTGCTGGGAAATACCGCTCCCCCGTTTTATGCCATGACTTAAAAGCATTGATGGAAAACGCTGGGGCTGTCAAAATGAGCTTGCTAACCACCAGGAAGAACTGCAGAAAAATAGACACAGAGTTTAAAAACCACAGATAAGAGTCCGGCTTAGGAGGTAAAGGCTTCACATCTCACAATGGCTAATTTGTCTCTTGGAGACTCAGAAGAGGAACAGACTCTATTCACGCACATCCCACCCACTCTAATCCTGAGATTTCCCTGTGATGCTCTGGAGGGAGACTGGCCTGAGGTTGACCCCTGGTTTGGCTCCTTCCTAGTTCTGTAAACCTGGTTGTATTATTTAACCTCGCTGGGACTCAAAGGATCATGCCTACCTCCCAAAGGTTTGTCTAAGAGAGTACTCGTTTACTGGGTCTGCCATAACAAAGTGCCACAGAGCATGCAGCTTTACAACAGAAATGAATTGCCTCGCCGTTCTGGAGACTGAGAGTCTGAAATCAGTGTCGGTAGGGCTGGTTCCTTCTGCAGGCTGTGATGGAACATCGGTCCCGTGTTCTTTGCCTCATATCCAGCGGTTTGCTGGTGATCTGTGGCATTCCTGGGCTTCCGGAAGAAGCATTACCAGGATCTCTCTCTTCATCTTCATGTGGCATTCTTCCTCTGTGTGTGTCTATCTCCAAATGTCTCCATTTTATAAGGACACTAGTCATGTAAGATTCAGGGCCCAACGTACTAATTAGTAGGACCTTCTCTTAACTGATTATATCTGCAACAACCCTATTTCCAAATAAGGCCACATTCCAGGGGATGGGGGTTATTCGATATATGAATTTGAGGGAAACGCAATTTAACCCACAACAAAGAGTGAGCAAAACCATGTAGGTAAAGCATTTAACACAACATCTGGGACATGTCATCTCACTAAACAACCACTGCCTTTGTGACAATCATCATCTTCCCAGATTCACGCTTGGCCTGACTGCTCCTCCCCCAGGGATGCCGCCCTCCCTCGTAGTCCTCACCAGGTCACAGCACACGAAGATACGACAAGAACTACGCCATGATTTACATACCAATCACAAGAAATGACTGGCAATACTATTATCATTTATTTATTTATTTATTATTTTTTTGAGACCAAGTCTCACTCTGTTGCCAAGGCAGTGATGTGCCTGTGCGTGCAGTGATGCGATCTTGGCTCACTGAGGCCTCTGCCTCCCGGGTTCAAGCAGTTCTCCTCAGCCTCCCAAGTAGCTGGGATTATAGGCACCTGTCACCATGCCAGGCTAATTTTTGTATTTTTAGTAGAGACAGGGTTTTGCCGTGTTGACCATGTTGGTCTTGAACTCCTGACCTCAGATGATCCACCCACCTCAGCCTCCCAAAGCATTGGGATTACAGGCATGAGCCGCCACACCCCGCCACTATTATTTTAATCATGTTATACTATTGGCATGTTCTAGCCACTATTCTAAGCATTCTAGTTTTTTAGTTTTTTAATTCCTTAAAACAACTCTACAAGATAGGTACTATTATTATTCTCTCATTTTATAGATGAAAAAACATGGAGAGAGAGTGAAGTCACTTGGTCATTAGGAGATAGCACTGAGATTCCAGCCCAAGCAGGTGGCTCTGGACTTCACGTCCTCAGTCAGTATCCACCCTGAAGTGCATTCCCTGTGTCCTCCAAATATCTCCCGAGTGACTGGTTTTAAAAACCTGTTTTAAGAAAGGGAAACATATATGAAGGCAGGGGTAGCTCTGCACTGCAAATCAGATGCATGGTGTCAGCTCTGCTATGAAGTCGGGTCTGTGGAAAGACTGTCACTGGTCTTCTCCTTGCAGGGGACAGTAAAGCACATCCCCCGAGTGGCCTGGTGGCAGGTGTCCCCTCTCCTCAAGCAGCTTCAGCATGGCAGAAGGGACGAGGAACACAGGCCTCACTGTCTGCTTCCTTTGCAAACAACTAAAGAGAAGGAACCCATTTCAATATATCCTTTTGGTGGGTGGGTATGGGGCAATGTTTAAATTTCAGTCAAGCCAGGCCAGGATCCACCACAGATAGCAGTGGCACAGCAGCAGGCTGTTCTACACCACTCATTATATTTCCCCCATCTCCTTCTCAGATCTGGGATCTGGAGGCCTACAGCTGCTTGTTTACAGTGTCGTCCAAAGCCCAAGGGTGAAAGGGAAGCTCACAGCCTGCCTCTAACTTCCTGGCCCCTGAGGCCTGTGTGTGGGTACAAACCCTGTTGCACTCCTGCTCCTGAGACAGAGGTATGAAGTTGTCCTCTTGGCTCCAAGCACTCAGCTCTCTAGAGGGTCCTGTGGAGCCCTTTGCAGCTGTTTTCAGTCTTCTGCTTAATGTTCTGCAGTGAAGATCTCTGTGCAGGCTCCCGAATGCAGGCCCTGTGTCCCTAGCTTGCAAGATATTTTGGGGGAGCTCTCTTTGACATTTTCCATAAATTACTTCAACACCACCTTCTATGTTATTGAAAAGCCTGTAATCTATCTCTTAGGCCTGTTCTACCCATGGGCCCTACTCCTACAGTAAACTGTCCTGAAATTTACTATGCCCAAAGACGTTGACCTGACTGGCAAATGCCAAGCAGAGACAGCCCAGGAGGGCCAGCCCACCAGTCTCATTGCCCCAGCGGTAACCCATGTCTGAGACCGTGTCCCTGAGGCAGGACAGCCACGCAGGGATGGCACGCTGGTGCCAGGCGATGAGGCAGGCTGGATGAAGGGTCCCCCCAACCCCCAACCGGGGGCTGCTTCTGCCCAGGGCCTCAGCGTCTGGGAGCTCTAGTGCCTCGAGACCCAAGCCTCCGTGATTCCTCTGCAAATGAGGTTTGGTTAGATTCCAACCAAACCAAGCTTGATTTCTTTGGCACACCTTTGCCAAGCCACGTGGCCACTGCCTCTGCAGTAAAGACAATGAGTGGCCGCCTGCCTCACCTTTTCCCACTGAGTGAGGTCACTGAGGACATTGACTGCCTGTCGGCTCCAGCTGCCTATCTCTGTCCTGCCTGTGCTGAGACTGTCTGATCTTCCTGAAGAGTGTTAAGTTCTGCCTCCCAGATACCCAGAAGTCATCTGGTCCAACTCTGAAGCTTTACAGAGAAGCAGAGGCCTAGAGAAGGGAAAGCATTGCCCCAGGGCACATGAGGAGTCAGGAGCAGAACTGGGGCATGTTATCCTGTCTTGGGACACCCAGGTCACAGCTTTCTATGCACTGGGCCACTTTCATTGGAAAGGCTGAGCATTCTGTGACTTCAAAGGGGAAGGGAAGCCTGTTTTTTTTTTTTGTTTTTTTTTTTTAAAAAACAATCAGACAATAAAGGTGCATTGATTGGTCTCATTTTTTCAGAGCCTGCAAAGAAGGCTTCTTTCAGATAGTCCTGAAAGGCCTAGTGGATGTGGGGTCGGTCATGCCCCTTTTCCCAGGCTTTGCAGGGGAGGAACTCTACCCTGCCCACCTGGTACGGCTGTCAGCGACCACCACCTGCACTTTGAAATCTGCCATCATAGCCCACTCATGGGTCAAGAGTGACCCACTCTCACGCCTCATTGTCCTCCTTGCTGCACCGACACAAACACATTCCTCACTCCCCATCAGCAGCCACCCCCTCGGTGTTCAGCAGTATCCCAAATCCAAACTCAGGAGTTTATGGGAGCTAAAAAAAGGATGCAGGAAAGCTTTTACTTTCAGCTGACTCTTACAGCTTACATATTTCAAATCCCATCTATATGGTAATGATGACTGGATTTCCTGAGCCAAAAATCATGACGTGTGGCCTCTCCAATGTTTTTTCTTGATTCGTGAACACAGGCATAAGACTCTCAAATTCAGTTATTGGACTCAGTGATTAAACCACATGTCAAGAGTTAACTTCAGGGAAAAGTGGTCAAACCTCACAGCACCAGAAAGACATGGAGAAGTTCAGAATCTGTGCCCGCTGCTCGTGCCTGTCCCCTCCCTTTGCAACGTGCTCGCCAAGGCCGTGAAACAGGCTTCCTGCTCAGGACGGAGAGAGCCCGAGCAGAGCAGCTTGCCAAGTCATCGTCACGGCCGTGCTCAAGAGTGGGGCTCTTCACTCAAGACGGCAAAACAATCAGCTGAGAAACGGAAGCTTCCATCAATCAAGCTGCTGTTTGTTCTACATGAGAGCATTGTGTAGATGAAATAGCATGTTTGATTGATTTTTTTGGAGCGAGGTGACTGAAATTCCACTTCATGGTAGACACCGCCTCAGTCTCTAGTACCGACGCTTAAGTGCCAGATATTCACCTCCCAACCTCCGGCACCCCTACCCCCCACATCCCCACTCTGTCACTCAGGAGCTGTGTGACCTGGATCCAGCTACCCAACCCTCATCTGTGAAGTGAGGAGCCTCAGCTCCTTCCTCCCAGTGATGCAAGGGGAAAGGAGGGAAGCAAACGGGGTGCTGGCCACATACCCCATGTTTTCTCCTTGGGCCTGGGATCCCCAGGGCCTTCCCTCCTCCTCCCACACCCAGTTTCCACCTTTGCTTCCTGAAGCCCAGAGACCCTTCAAGGAAACATTTCTTATGCCAAATCCTGCTCTTTCTCAAAGAAGATCCTCCCATACCATGAATTGTCTGGGCATGAGGGCTGAGGCTTGGGATCTGTGGGAAGTTCATCTGTTCCCCTGTGGCCAAGCCTTGGGGTTAAGCAGTGGAGCAATGATAAAGAGGGAGAGGATGGCGCGGTGATCTCAGAACCAACATTCCTTTCCTAGGTGTCCATTACCTGCCAAGCTCCTACTTTAAATAAAAACATCATCCTTCTTGCTTACTCCTCACAAATTTCCATGAAGGATCCATTTTGCTGATGAGAAAATTAGTCTACAGGGGTTGGGTTACTTAACCCCAGGGCTGGCTGGCTTGCTGTGTGCTGACCTCCCAGAGAAGGCTCATAGAGCTAGGCCCTGCATGCTCAGGTATGATCTTCGCACCTGGATGCCCACTGGAGTCACAAGCAGGGTCCCCCAGGATCTGGCCTGGCTTTCTCCCTGCTCTAAGCAAGAAGCACTACCTTTCATGCATGAGGATTCAGAATGGGCTAATGCAATCGTGTCTGGGGGAAGATCTAAATGAATAGGGAAGAAGATGCATTCTGCAGTCTCACGAGCCTTGTGCCTGGAGAGGAGACATGTGTCCTCAGTCCTAAGGTTTACCAGTGACTCTGGCTCATCACATGCCAATTACATACACGAAGTTCTGTGCTCATGCCATTGCATGTTTTCTCATTTAATCCTCCAAACAGTCCTTTAAAGTAGATATCACAATCCCTATCTTACAGGTGAGAAAGTTAGGGTTTTGAGCAGTTGAGCGACTTGCCCAATGTCACAGAACCATCATTTGAACCGAAAGCCTCTCCTCATAATCATCCTTTAACAGCGCAGTGGACGCCTCACCTGGGGTATCCGTGTCATGCAGTTGGCTCAAGTGTTCATCCTTTCTGTTTTTCATGAGCAAGAGCTGCCCTGGAGCCTCACCCAGCACTTCCCAACCAAGAGCCCATGGTGTGCTACAGGTACAACCCCGCCTTCAGGCATGTGGTTAGCTTCTCCCATGTGTCTGTAAGTATTGCATCCTGCTCTCTTCAGCAATGATGTATTTGAGAGGATGAGCCTGGCCTCTCTGTCCTCACTTTAGAACTGAACACCATATTCTGGGGATGTTCTGTCCCTGGAAGTAAACAATGGGAAAATCAATTCTACTCTACCAAGGATCAGGTATTGTTCAGACAGTATGCTATGATGATTGGATGAAAGTGTATACAGTTTCTCCATGGTCCACAGTGTGAGCTATCTGGAAGGATAATCCTGGTAGCATTATTTCATTGCTTCCAGCCTCACCTGGAACTTTCCTGCCTCTTGCTCTTCTCTTCTGCATACCTCAGTGATCCTTCAAGGTCCAACTCAAATCCCAGCATCTCCATGGAATTTCTCTTGTACAGTGTAAGATGCTGACTACCACCCTAACGTGCTGTAACTCTAATTCAGATGAGAGGATTCTGCAGAGCATTCCATGTCCACTGCCCTTCACTCAAGTGCTTGTGAGACCCATGCCATCTGCTCAAATGCAGTCTGTTATAAGTAAAATTTCAATGCCACAGAAGAAATAGCACTCAAAGATAAATCCTCTCAGCAAGACAGTTTTACTTCTATAGAAAGGTACAGCTCACAGATGGAGCAATGATGGCCACACGCCTGGACAAGGAGGGGAAGGGGTATTTATGCCTAACAGGGGTTGTCCCTACTGCTGTGTCATTCCCCTATTGGCTAGGGTTAGACCGCACAAGCTAGACTAATCCCAATTGGCTATTTTAAAGAGAGTAGGGGTCCAAGCTGGAGTGTCAGGGTGAGTGGTTTGGTGGGAAGGACAGTTACGGGTGGGTCAGAGCAGGGAGCAAGGGGTGACCTAGGTCAAACAAGGTGACTGGAGCAGGTGACTGAAGCAGGTGACTGAAGCAGGTGACCGGGATGAGTCAGGAGGGAGCCAGGGGCCAGAGGAACAGATGTGAACTATTGATTAGAACCTGTGGAGAAGGTTGTTTACTGGAACTACAAGGAAGTTAAACTTTCAAATACAGAATTCAAGAGTAAGAGAGCAGAGCATACTGACATACTGATTCTTTGAAGAGAAACTTGGGGTTCACTATATCTAACAAGCCCACTGGCATGAGGCACAGTGTTTCACCAAAGGGAGTGGGCATAATCAGTGCTCGCTGAATAGGAAAAACACACAGATCCCATGACTCATGTTCTTCTGTCCTCAAGCTAATGGGAAGGCACACCCCAGCTACACTCATGATGTTTTAATGCTCTGAAGTTTCATAATGTTAGCTCAGTCACTTTCTGAATCACTGGCCTGGGCTCTGGTGTTACATGCAAGCAGCCATGGGGCATGTGGCCATGCCCTCTCTCCTCCTTCCTTCCCGAGCCTTGGAGCACCCCACACAGGCCCCGCCATGTCCTCTTCATCGTCACACACATTCCAGCTTCACTCCCAGGAAGACTCAACTGTCTTCGCACATTCTTGCCAAGTTTCTGCTCCAGAAATCAACGATCACCAGCATGGTTTTATAAACTACTTTTAAAAATAGATTACAGTTGGCTCTCTACATCCACGAGTTCTGCCTCCATGGATTTGGCCATCCATGGATCAAAAATATTCCAAATAAATAAATAAACAGCAATACAACAATAAAAATGATACAAATAAAAACAATACAACATAACAACTATTTACACTATATTAGGTAATATTAGTAATGTAGAGGCAATTTGAAATATACAGGAGATGTGTTAGGTTATATGCAAGTACTATGCCATTTTATATTAGAGACTTAAGCATCCTTGGTTTGGGTATCTGCAGGGGTCCTGGAACCCATTCTTTGCAGATACCAAGATCTTTTGTTCAAAATTATTTTATGATAACTCAGTCTCAATACATATCAAAGAAGGTTAGCTCCTAAGTATTGGAGTTTATGCTCATAAGGAAGTGTGTATTTTCTATTTATCAGACTCTCTTGTGACTCCAATGAAACCAACCTTTTTACCTTCTCAGCATCCTACACATTCCTGCCCTGTGGTCCTGTCCAACCATTTTCCATCTCACCTGGAACTTTCCTGCCTCTTGCTCTTCTCTTCTGCATACCTCAGTGATGCTTCAAGATCCAACTCAAGTCCCAGCGTCTCCGTGGAATTTCTCTTCCCTGCCCTGACTCACACAGGCTTCTCTCTCTCCCTGACCACTCCATCTTAGTCCCTCATATTGTAATCATCCAATGGGCTCCCCTTGCTCGCTGTCTAAACAGAGCAGATTTATCAAGACAGGGGAATTGCAAAGGTGAAACAGTAATTCACACAAAGCCAGTTGTGTGGGAGACTGGAGTTATATTACTACTCAAATCAGGAATCAAAGTTTTTAACAGCGGGGGGAGTGTTGATTGGTTGGGTTGAAGATGAAACCATAGGAGGTTGAAGTGCGTTCTCCTTGCTGACTTCTGTTTCTGGGTGGGATCGCAGAACTGGTTGAGCCAGATTATGGGTCTGAATGGTGTTGTCTGCTACATCAGAATGCAGGGACTGCAAAATATCTCAAGCACTGATCTTAGGTTTTGCAATGGTAATGTTACTCCCTGGAGCGATTTGGGGAGACTCTTGCAGCCAGAAGCTGCCTGGCCTCTAAACCGTAATTTCTAATGTTGTAGCTAATTTGTTAGTCCTACAAGGCAGACTGGTCCCCAGGCAAGAAGGAGTTTTTAGGGGAAAGGGCTATTATCAATCTCGTTTCAGAGTTTAAACTACAAACCAAATTCCTTCCTAAGGCTAGTTTGGCCTACATCCAGGAATGAACAAAGACAGCTTGGAGATTAGAAGGAAGATGGGGTTGGTTAGGTCTCATCCCTTTCACTGTCATAATTTCCTCATTTGTGATTTTTGCAAAGGCAGTTCCTACATCATGGTGTTCGTTTGTTTCCAGTGAGTGAGCATCCCCTCTCCAACAAGTCAGTGGACGCTTGAGGCCAGGGATCTGAGCGTCTATGTTTTGCCTTCTTTCTTTCTTGATCTGTCAAGACTCTTCTTTTTCAAGGCACAACTCAGATATCAGCTCCTCCAAGAAACCGTCCTAGACCCTCCCCCACCATCCCCTATCTAGGCAGAATGAACGGCCCCATTAGCACATGAGCTTCTAATTCTATGGTAATTCAGCCCACCTCTTCCATAACACGACTTTTGATAAGCACATTTCTCCTGGCAGTAGGTGGTAAGTCGATATTGAATGGAGATATAAATACTCACATAGCTATTACTCTAGCAGGCACATGCCTGTAATAAACTCTCCAATAATGACTGAATGAAATTGTTAATTTGAGTATTTGCTCACCTTGCAGATATGGCACTGTATCAGATCTTTATAATATCATTATGCCCACTGCCACAATCCATAGGATCTAAACTGCATTACACTCTTGACATTTGAAAAGGAGTGAAAAGTCTTAGTGAAGCCCAGATTTATAAATAACGTTATAAATGCTGTCCATTCGGTCCTATAGCACTAGGGACCACCAACTTTTAGTGCCTCTGAAAATGTTTGAAAACTGCACAATGAGAACTGCTAAAAGTTTAATTAAATGTTTACAACATATTACATACCACCTAATTTTACTTACATATATAGTTATGTAGAATATGGAAGTGTGTTTTGTAAGAATAACATAAATAATTTTTATTAACAGAGCTTGAAACTAAATATTGTTTACATTATTGTAACATTAAATAGAGAATTTTTAAAAAATATAGGATGTGGTTGCCTTTTAATATGTTTGATTGAATGAAATCTCCAAAAGGAAGAACACTTGAGCCTGTGAAGTTCTTAAATTAACCCTGCTATAGTATAAAACTCCCCCTACAAAGCGAAGTAAGGTATTCCTGAGAAAGCATAAATAGTACCATTAGACTTTTTTTTGATTCTCGAAATAGAATTCTAAAGTTATTTTGAAAGACATTTTCATTTTTCAGACTTTTCACTTCCATTACCCATGGTAGTAGACTGCTTTCTTTGGGGATTTTTTTTTAGAAACAAAGAAGTGTCTTTTTAAACACTTAAAGGGAGACCTGAACCTGGAAAGGCAGGTGGAGAGACAGGATGCCTCCCTCGGGCGTGGCTCTGGGCTAATTGCCCAGCCCATGCCTACTCTGGCTCCCTCTTCCATGCCAGTGCCTCATCACCAGCCAATGGGTAAATAATTCAAATCTGGTCCTGTAAGGCACGAAGGGATTCCTCCTGCCCACTGCCTCAGGAAAAACCACAGCATGACAGGAGAGAAAGAGTTTAATAGACAATAGGAGATGGGAGTTCCTACTTAAATCATCTCATTTAAAGCTCATAGATTAGGAGCTTTTCAAAGGCAGTTTGGCGGAAGAGGTGAGGGTGGCCAGGTAACAGGTGCTTGCTGCTGATTGGTTGAGGCAGAGGTGAACTCATCGGATGTTGAAGCTGTCCTCCTGTGGGAGGAATTGCTTCTGGGTGGGGCCACAAGAGTGGGGTTGTTGGTTCAGATGGAGACATCAGTGTCAGACATGAAAAAACCTGGAAACAGGTCTCAAAAGACCAACCTACAATAGTAGTGTTATTTGCAGGAGTAATTGGGGAAGTTGCTTGTCTTAAAACCCCTGGAATAATCTCTGCACCTTAGCAGGACCCAGGCTCCTGTCCTCCCGCCAGCTTGATGACCTCCTATTAGCTTTACAAAAGCAGTTGAGTTTTGGGCAAGGTCTATTATCATTTAAACTGTAGCCTAAATGTCTTCCAAAGTTAGCTTGGCCCAATAGCCCAGGAATAATGAAAGGCAAGATGGGGTTTGGGTTAGCTTAGCTTACTGTTATAATTTTTTCACTGATATCACTTTTGCAAAGGCAGTTTCAGTCTTCAATCATATTACAAATCACTGCATGTTGTAGAACTTTGGGTTATCTGCAAGTGGTTGAAACCACTGAAATGAACTCCAGTAATGCTATGGGTATGTTGCAATATCACAGATAACAGATGGAAGCACCTGAGTGGTAGCCATTCCTAGAAACCTTGGTATTGTAAGAGGACAGAGGGAAGTAAACAACATGTGCACAACTGAAAATCTGTTCTCAGGGACTTGAAATCCACAACAGTGAGAGGACACCTTCTGGCTTTTGGTTTGGAGACCTAGAACTTTCATGTCAATGTAGCTGCCTCTTTTACAAAGTGACATATCAGAAGAAACATTCAACAGTTTTTAGAATAGATGCTGTCCCCATGTGCTTTCTCCTCCCACATTGTCACTGTTTTTTAGAGATTCTGTTATTAAAACACCAGGCGTTCAGTCTAGGTCCTGCTGCTCACCACACAGAAAGCCAATCACTGAGACAGTGAGCATTGACAGAAAGGAAGCTTTGATCTGGCTACTCCCAAGGAGAAAGGGAGATAAAGTCTCATATCCACCTCCCCATCATGTCAGAGGTATTTGAACCAGAGCAACTCCATCTTGATTAGGAGCTGGGCAAAGTAAGGCTGAGACCTACTGGGCTGAATTCCCAGATAGTTAGGCATTCTAAGTCATAAAGTGAGATAGGAGGTCAGCACAAGATGCAGATCATAAAGATCTTGCTGATAAAACATATTGCAGTAAAGAAGCTGGTCAAAACCCACCAAAGCCAAGATGGTGATAAGAGTGACCTGTGGTCATCCTCACTCCTATACTCCCACCAGAGCCATGACAGTTTACAAATGCCATGGCAAAATCAGGAAGTTACCCTATAGAGTCTAAAATGGAGAGGCATAAATAATCCACACCTTGTTTAGCATATAATCAAGAAATAACAATAAAAATGGACAATCAGCAGCCCTGAAGGCTGCTATTCTTTTATGGAATTGCCATTCTTTTATTTCTTTACTTTCCAAATAAACTTGCTCTCACTTTATGGATTTGCCTTGAATTCTTTCTTGCATAAGATCCAAAAATCTTCTCTTGGGGTCTGGATCAGGACCTCTTTCCAGTAACATCTTTCTGGTATCATCACAAAGGAATGATACTGAGAAGATTTCTCCCACCCAACCTAAAGGAAATAGACTGCAGTGCCATATGGCTGACTTTGGGTAAGTGGGGTGCATTTTCCCAGGTAAAGGATAGGATTGGGTTAGATGCCGAACTTAGGGGAGTTAGAATCTCTCTTAAGACAGAGAGGGTTAAAGGCCCCTCTTGATAAAAGGAAAGGACGCTTGATGCTTGAGGCCCAACCTAGGAAGGTTAAAGTCCTTCCTAAGATTTAGGGGGTTGGAGGCCCCTCTTGGTAAAGTCACTCTCAGCTAAAAACATAAGAATGGGTTTGGCACTGCAGGATGTTAACCACTATTCTCTTTAGATTCATCTGTCTTGATCTCTTTGCTGATGGCTATGGGTGACAGGATTAGGCATGTACAGGATAATGGGACATGGGAAGCCTTTTTCCCTCCAAAAGAAAGAAATTTGAGAGCTGATGGGATAGCTGGAAAAGATCCTTTCTCGATCAACAAGAAGCTGCCTGAACTTTTGATTCAGTGTCTATTACAATGGTTGGGTCTTTCTCTGGCCTCCCTGAGCTCTTCACCTTCCCCATCCTGCCATAGGTAATGCTTTTCTCCCTTTCTTACCTTTTCTATTACTTAGGGTGACCATCTTGACAACAAGCCACATGTCGAAAAATGTCCTTGGGAACTTGACCTTGTAACCATGTTCCAGTGCTTTATCTTGGTCTCCACCATCTGGAGGACAGGAATTTTGGGGTTTCTGTCAGCCCTAAAAACTATCTTGAGCAATTGAAAGACACTGCAAGCTCAAATCTGACTGCTCTAGGTTCCTTCTGGGGAAAGCAGTGGAAACTGCCCAGTGCTGTTGCTTAGTAGTTCAGGCTTTCTTTTCGCAACAGTGGCCCTGGTTCAGTCCTGGCTTAGGGACTGAATACTTTCTGATTTGATATCTGCATGATCAAACCAGAAAATATTCTGTCCCTAATCTTTACCATTTGTTAATTATCTACCCCTCCACAAGCTTGAATTTTCCTTTCTCTAAGCACCTAGAAGGTTACCTTTAGTAAAGTTCAAAAGCCAGAAATATCAGCCATTTGGCCTGGCTAAAGTAAGGTAATAAGAAATTTTTAAAAAAAACTTTTAAAAGAGTACTACAGTTAAAAGTCAGCTTAATTAGAAGTGAGTATTCAAGCTCTAACAGCCTGGGACTCCTTGGAAAAAAATAGGAGGTGCCACAGACCCCATTTTGGGAAAAACCTCTGTTTTCCTCATAAAACCCCAGGAATTGAAAGTGAATAGATCCCTCTCAAAATCTAAGGCTATATTCTGTTTTACATCTTGTTATCTGATGTTTTTAACTTTTGCAGGTATCAAAAATTGCTTTGAATTATGAGAAAGCTTTGGTGTGTAATAACTATGTAGGAAATATACTTTTGTGGATGGCTAATGGCAGTTATGGGGCGATACACAGCTCTTTGATTGTTTGAATCAGGCAAACATGCTCCTGGCTACCTAGAAGGCATGGAAATACCTTCTCATTTCCCACTGAGTGATAAGACTCCCACGGGAGAAGGGCCAGTTCCCCTTTTTGAGGGGAATCTAGGATCTGGTATAAAATAGGAGCCTTAATTTTTGGGGATCTGTTTTGCTTTCCAGCTGTGCCTGCTTGTTAGGCCTTAGAAACCACATGCTTTCCTGACCCTGTTCCTCCAATGGCTCCACCCTGAAACCAGTAATCCAATTTAAAAACTGGCAAATGAAAAAATCTTATAAGTAATCTTCCATCTGTGTATTTATATGTGTTGCGTTTAACATAAAAAGCTTTAATTGGTTTAAAAATTATAAGTGCTTAAATCAAATATTTTGTCAGAAAAGTAAAAAGTGTAATGCCTTTTAGTTCATGTGACTTAAGTGGAAATAAAAACAGCTTTAAAGATTATTGGTAAAATGTAAATATTTGGTCTAAATTAGGAAGGTGAGATATCAAGTTTACTAAATGATTTAAGGTCATAAACTGCTTCTTTGACTTTTGAAAATTGTTCAGTTTACCTTGAAACCATTAGATTCTACATAAGGCCTGGGGACATATGGAGTTAGCCACACCCCCCAGCTATGATGGAAAGAGTCAAACCTTATGTGCACTTCTGTCTGGACATAATTAAAATCCCTTACTTACCAGGTTTTTAACCAAAAATAAAAGTTACTAAGAATTAACATTTGTAACATGTAAAGGAGACTACTGAAAAAATAGTTCTACATGCAAGGTATGTAAACAAAGTAGAATATACTTTTGGTGAAAGTTTATAGGAAGTCATAGGAATGTTTTGGGGGATCCGTTTTGCCTAGTTTAGAGGGGTAAAGGATTGTTTTAAGTTAGGATAAAGGTGAAGCTTTAAATAAATTGTTGACTGTGAAAAATTAATCTTATAAAAAATTCTGTGTGTGAACACTGGCTAAAGTGGTATTAGTCAGTTTTTCTGTAAATTAAACATTGGAACAAAGGCATAAACAGGCTTTTCATAGAGCATGAATCTGCTGTTTCACAAAAATTATAAAGGGTTATGAAAGGTTTATAAGAATCTTTTGTTAAAATTGGATAGAGTTATCTAAGTTTTTTAGCAACTGGCTTTAACATTAATAGTACACTAATGTAAAGGTGAAATTTGGCTTATTCGGTGTAAAAATCATACAGGAGGCATTGTCAAATATGAGATAGGGTTTGGCTTTCTTTGGGCTGTATTTGTATAAATATGTTATTGGAATGTGTTCCAAAATAATGGGAAACTCCTATAATTCTGATGACTTGTTGTATATTATCAGTAACAATTATTACATAAAATCATTGTATCCCATAGAGGTAACCAAACTTCTTTGTCAATTGTGTTTTTGACTGTGGCTACCCCAAGATATCTTGTCATTCACAGACAGTTGTCTTGTTTTGGTCCTCTTCAAATGGTTGTTTTAAAATCAGCTATAGGAATTTGACAGGTGCTCTTGAATGCAGGTTTCTAATAACTTTGGAGATGTGACATTAGAATAGATGAAAAAAACTTTCAGGACTCCTATGGAGAGCTGAAATAGTTATAAATATCAAGCAGAATAGAAATTAACTGAATGGACTGAACTAATAGAAGACTGAAGTAATCTTTTCTTTTTGATTAAATTGTCGCTAATCTTTTGTTTTGTTTTTCAGAGTTAAAAAAAAATTTAAGCTATTTAGAGCTTTTAACAATTAAGTAAAGCATACTCCTGTGAACAAAATTTGGAGCATATTTGTTTCTCTCAGGATTTGGAAATTAGTTGTGTGTATTCTTAATTTATGGCAATATAGTTATTTGAATAAGTGCAATAATAATCTGTTTTCTTTTGCAACAGAACACAATTGGAGAAACCTGTTGTTTTACAAAGGCTTTGACTGGAATGGCACGCTTTCTTTTAAGGAATCAAACTTGTCTTACAGAGCCAATAAAAGCCCCTGGGAAAACTGGCCTCATACCTTGTCTGCACAGCTGCTGTGAATAGTTCCTGACCTGTGGTAAGTAAAGAACGTCACTTTCTGACAGGTCCAGGAGCCCCAGGTTATCTTGAGACCTCAAGAAGAGAGGAATTTACTCAATTCATAGGTATTTTAGGGTACAAACCCATGGCTGGGCTCAGCTTTAAAAAAGTCTTATGTGAAATTCCTTTATGAAACAAAGTTCCATCAGAGCCAATTATAAAAGCCTACATTAAAAAAATTATTCTTGCTGCACTTTATACAAATAATCAGGCCAAGTATAAAACTAAGGCTTATTTTTACAAACAAATCAGTTCTATTATGATTTGTCTTTAGTAAAAATGAGACACTGAAAGGAGAAAAAATTATGTTTCAGGAAATATGGTACAGCTGTTCTTAGATTCTAGTCTCATCAGTGGTGTTTAAGTTTGTTTCTGAAATTTAGGCTAACCTTGCTAATTCCTGTGAGCCAACCAGTCATCTCTGGCTGCAGCTCAGAAGAAACAAGAGGGATGGGTAATGTAAAAATCTGGATCAATATTCTAATTCTGGGTATATAATGGAATCAGCCAACAACCCCATATCAGCTTGGTTCCAACAATTGCCCAGTGCATGGAAAGCCTTCTTATTTAGTTTACTTGGGATAATTTTACTTATTTTGCTTTACTCTTGTGGAATATATTGATGTACTTTTTGTGTAGGAATGTAGGATAATCCTTCCAAATGTTTTCTTAAGTTAAACTCTTACTAATCTTTCAGATATCACCTTTGTCAGTACTCGAGTTATGAATGACCCTCACCTTACTGACACTTTCTGACTGAGTCCTCTCTCCCTCAAATACAAGAGACCCTAATAGTTAGGCAGGAATATCTTTGCCCCTATTCAGAAATAGCTTTGACCCTTTGAAGACATTACAGAAAATGGATATTTATCCCTCTGCAATCCTTAAGATTAAGGGTTCTCTTAGAAAAGGGAAGAGAAAAATGTCAGAGGCATGTGAACCAGAGCAACTCCATCTTGAATAGGGGCTGGGTAAAATAAGGCTGAGACCTACTGGGCTGCATTCCCAGGCAGTTAGGCATTCTAAGTCATAGGATGAGATAAGAGGGTGGCACAAGGTGCACATCATAAAGACCTTACTGATAAAACAGGTTGCAGTAAAGAAGCCGGCCCAAACCCACCAAAACCAAGATGGTGGCGAGAGTGACCTCTGGTCATCCTCAATGCTAAATTCCCACCAGCACCATGACAGTTTACTAACGCCATGGCAAGGTCAGGAAGTTACCCTATATGGTCTAAAAAGGGGAGGCATGAATAATCCACCTCTTATTTTGCATAAAAATTTAAAAAAAAAACATAAAAAATGGGAAACCAGCAGGTCTTGGGGCTGCTCTGCCTTAGGAGTGGCCATTTTTTTATTCCTTTACATTCTTCATAAACTTGCTCTCACTTTATGGAGTAGTCTTGAATTTTTTCTTGCATGAGATCCAAGAACCCTCTCTTGGGGTCTGGATAGGGACCCTCTAGTAACAATCTGACTAAAACTAGGGAATTTATATAGCAGGGAAGGTGGGAAAACAGGGATGAGAGGGGGTAAGGAAGCCATCATGATGGAGGAGGGATCTGGTCCTTGCCAGGGGGTTGGTTTACTGAGGAAAGAACTCAGGTGAGAGACAAACGTAAATTTCAAGTTTTAAGACAAAGGAGGGTTAATTTCTATGTTTATTTATTTTTAATGTAAATATCAATTCTATAGGACAATTGGGCCGGTTTCAATTCTTGATCAGAGGACTTTGGGTGCAGGCTCCTGGAAGCCTGCCTAGAATAAGCCCTTCCCAGAGTGGGCAGAGGCCTCAACCAGTCATGAAAGATGCCACTCGGCTCCCTCAGAGTCTTCTCATTCGAAGGTTCCTCAAGGGATGGGGCTACAAGAAAGTGACTGCAAGACTGAAACTGGTTAGACTGAGTGACATCTTTTTTTTTTTGAGACAAAGTCTTGCTCTGTCACCCAGGCTGGAGTGCAATCGTGTGATCTCCGCTTACCACAACCTCTGCCTCCTGGGTTCAAGCAATTCTCCTGCCTCAGCCTCCAGAGTAGCTGGGATTACAGGCACCTGCCACCACGTCCGGCTAATTTTTGGCATTTTTAGTAGAGACAGGTTTCACCATGTTGGCCAGGCAGGTCTCAAACTCCTGACCTTGTGATCCACCTGCCTCTGCCTCCCAAAGTGCTGGGATTACAGGCATGAGCCACTGCGCCCGGCTGACTGAGTGACATCTTAAGGCTGAGTGTTTAAGATACATCCCCTAAAACACATGTCACTATTCTCATTCAGCATAGTTCTGATAGTGAATAAATTAATAAATTTTACTGCTCAAAATTCAATCCACACCTATTTCTCTAAACCTAAATGGTCAGATTTTTGCCTTGTGGTTTCTAAATCCTCCAGTTTTCTCACCGAGTGTTATGGACCGAACTGTGCACTTCCCAATTGATATGATGCAGTTCTAACCCCCACTACCTCAGAATGTGATTTTATGTGGAGACAGGGCCTTTAAAAAGGTGATCGGGTTAAAAAATGAGGCTTTTAGGGTAGGCCCTATACCATCCTGCCTGGTGTCCTTATGAGAAGAGTCTCCTCTTAGGACACAGAGAGAAACCAGATATGTGTGTGCACAGAGGAAAGACAAGGTGAGGACACAGTGAGACAGTGAGAAGACGTCCATCTGCAAGCCGAAGAGACAGGACTCAGGAGAAACCAAACCCCACTGGCACCTTGACCTTGAACTTCTGGCCTCCAGACTATGAAACAACAAATTTTTGTTGTTTAAGCTACCCAGTCCATGGCATTCTATTGTGGCAGCCCTATGAAGCAAAGGTACTCAGGTAAGCTAACTGGTACTGGAAGTACAGATACTTTCAGAATAAATTTCTGTCTTTAGTATCTATGGCACTAGACTTCTAAACGAAAATTCCCTTTGATAGTCCATATCTCTATGTCATTTTCTCCCTCAACTTCCTGATGCAGATGGTGAAAGTATGGGACTTTGAAACAGGAAGACAGTTGGCTGAATTTATCCGGGCTCGTGGCAACAGTGGGATCACTTGTCTGATCTTTGAGCCCAGCAGGAGAAGGTATGTGCCCTCTTGAGTGTCTTCAGGCATTTCGTGGAGTGAGCCCTGCCCTGACATCCTAAGGGAACATGCTGTTTCCTAGGCTTGTTACTGGAAAGAACTCAGATACAACAAACATGAGTTTCAAGTTTTGAGACCAGGGAGACAGACAGCTATCTGAAAATAAGGAGCTACAATAATGCGCATTGTCTGCACACCTTGAAACATGAAAAGTCACTTCTAAGTAGTTCCTGTAAAACAGTGATGCAAGAGTAGAGATTTGTAATAAATATATTTTAAAAAGGAGGAGATTAGAACACAGAGGAAGACCAGATACGTGTGTGCACAGAGGAAAGACCACATGAGGACCCAGTGAGAAGACATCCATCTGCAAGCCAAGGAGATAGAACTTAGGATGGATGCAATGACCCCAGGCCCTTTCCCTCCGGCATTTTACTTTACGTAATGACTCCGAACTTGCATTTAGTAGAGGTGCACTCCTGACTTCATGTGCACCCAGCTATGCCTCATGCATTTGTTCCTTTACCACCTAGTAATATACCTGCTTTCTTAAAAGAACTTAGCTTTTCTAAACATAAGTCAAAAGCTAGATTAACAAACTCAAAACAAGTCTTTTCTGTTGTTATCATGATATTTGTTTTTCCCCAAGGCTGTTCACTCCATTCATTCATTTGCTGTGTCTGTTGGTTAAAAACATCACTAATCCTAGCCTGTAAAACTCATATAGGGAAAATAACATGCAAACATTCTTCAGCTATCAGAGGGGAATAAATGAACTTGAAGTAAAAGAGACAACTGTCCAAAAGTCACGAAGCTAAAGTCATGAGCTTGTGATTCCTGGTTCTGTCTTTGACCTGCATGCATTGATTTGTTCATTCAGCACTCAGTAAGTGCTGTGTCAGGGTCATCTCCAGAGAAGGGGAGCCGCTTCTCATAGCTGAGCAAGGACAGAACCAACATTTTAGGCCAACAAGTGTGGCAATAAATCAACAATGCTTTAATGACTTGAAAGACACCTAAGTGTGGTCTAAACACACAAAGTAAGTGCTGAAGTTTTCCCAGTCATCAGTTAGATTAGGTATGTAAGCGTATTCAAGAATTCATAAAGAAAAATGTTTAATATCAGATGATAATGTTGCTATCTTTCTAGATGAAAAACAAAGTGAAGTCTGTGATTGTACCTGCTTGGAGGTGAACCAAAATAAGTGAGTTATATTCAGCTTGAATATCAGAGGGGTTGTGCTTAGGAGGGCATCTTTTTATTATTATTATTTTGAAACAGAGTCTCGCTCAGTCACCCTGGAGTGCAGTGGTGTGATCTCAGCTCTCTGCAACCTCCGCCTCCTGGGTTCAAGCGATTATCCTGCCTCAGCCTCCTGAGTTACTGGGATTACAGGTGCGTGTCACTACACCTGACTAATTTTGCATTTTTAGTACAGATGGGGTTTCACCATGTTGGCCAGACTGGTCTTGAACTCCTGACCCCAAGTGATCCACCCACCTTGGCCTCCTGAAGAGCTGGGATTACTGGCATGAGCCACCATGCCCAGCCAATGTGAAGTTTCTCCTGGAGGAACACACCCAGAGAGTGAAGGGAATTTTCCGGAAGAAAATGTATCCAGGCATTCCTGAGGACCCGGGTTGCTCCCCGGTGGTAATTTAGGCAACTAGTCTCTTATAGAACATTGGAAGCAATTCTCTGCACTTTTGGACAGCTGTTTAGAAATAGAGAAAGATGTACGGTTATCCCCCACCAAATGCTTTGTTAAGGAAAAAATCAGAGACTGGAGTAATTAAATTCAGCTGCCATAAATCAAAGAATAATAATCTACCAAATTCCCTCCTGAATACTCAGAGGGTAAAAGCAATTCTTGGCCAATCTCTGTTCATAGTTCAACTTTACCTCCATGGATCTATGCTCTTAGGACCAGGCAATCCTCAGGAAGGCAGCTGCTAATGGAGCAGCATCTGTCAACCCAGAAATTACAGGGCATCCTATTCTTGTTTGCTGATCCCTTAAGCACCAGTTTAAAAACTGATTGTAATTCATCAAATCACATTTTACCTTGCTCTTCATAAACAGAAGAGATCGTGTTCTTGTTCTCTGTTTATCAGATGGATATGGCAAAACTAAACCACTTTATGAATTCCCCACAAACATTAAACAGGCACAAAGCTTAAATATCAAAATACAAAGTTCTGTTACTTTTCTAGGTGTATCAAAGCTGTTGGATGAGACAGAAGAACGGTTGTGTGTTTTGTAAATGAAACGTATAAAATGATGATATTTCAAAACCCTCCATCAGATTGAGCTCTTTCTTCCTCACTCTCTGTTAATTCTTCTAAACATAGACGTTGGAGAAATCCTTTGCACCTTTGCTTTCTGGTACAAGTCACGTTGTGATACAGACGCAAGAGTTTCCACCCTGCCTGACTGCCTTCCTTTAGTCCTCCCGTCTTTCCTTCCTTATCTCCTTTAAAAACCCTTTTTCTTCATTTGTTGCACAGTTCTCTAGTTCCATTCCATAGGAAGAAGTACTAGTTAGAACAGCTCTCAGAGCCAGAGACGGCATCCCTGGGAATCAAAACCAAGACTGTGCCTTAAACACTGGCAGTGCCTCACCTGGCCCCATACTCTTTGCTTTGTTTTCTTCCCCTTTATAGAGGCTGGTCATGGTTCTGCCTCCCAGCCTGCAGGGTCTTCCAGCTGTGGTCACATGCCCTCACTCCCAGCTGCCACTAACTGCTCTGTCAATTGTCCCACCTTCAGTTTCTTCCTTCTTCCTCGTCCTTGCATCCTAGTTCGTCTCTAAATGGAAAGAGGAAAAGTGATGCTATCCACAGGCAGCTCTGCAGAAAGAACATTTTTTTTTAATGGCTTAGGTTGGGGAAGTGGATTAAGAGACAGGGGACGTCGAAAGTGCTGACTAAAACTAAGTTTTAAATCTCCTGGTGGCATTTTCTTTCTCTTGCTTGCTATGCTGGGTAGTCATGGATTTCCACGTCTTTAAACACTGTGAGTTGTTGATTCATTTGAAACTGTGCTGTATTTCACAGCCTAAGCCTTGTATCCACAGAATGATCTGAGAGATGACTACCTGAGAAGTCTTGATGTTGAATTTGTCCTTTGGAATTACAGGTTCCTGGGCTGACGGCTTTGGTTTTAGCACATGCAACTGCTAAGGGTCTTATTATGAAGGCGAAGCTATGCAGACCATCTAGGAGAGCTTGTCAGTTGACATATGATTTGCTGAAATGCAATCACCCAAACGTCAGGAGTGGATTGCTTTTTATTCCTACTGGCACTCGGGGAATTTGCTTTGACATTTCAAAAATCTGCATCACTGGTGGGGGTGAGGGGTAGGGTTATAAAATGTGCTGACACCTTCTCACTGAAGCAGCAAGTGTCTGGCAGCTCATTTTTTTGCTTGTACAACATCTCCTCTTTGGCTTTGGATATAGGACATGCCACATGACTTTCGTCATTTCTGGAAGCCACAGCCATGCTGGCAGGATGACCTGGTGAGCCCTGGTCCCCTGTCTGTCTGGCATACAACAAGGGTCTTCTTCTCTCCAGGGATACCCCCTGAGTCTCCTGGGCCTGCCTCAGGGCTCACAGCCTCTCAGAAGCCTCTGCTATGCCAGGATCCAGGATGGAGGTCCGAGTTGAACCAAAATCACTGACTGCCAGGAAGACACTTCCTTTTTCAGAAGAGTGACAGCCCATCTCACTTAGGGCATGAGGCAAGAGGCATAGAGTCCATGAGTCTATCTGGGAGTCCTGGAGGTCACAAAGGGAGGCTTAGGGTGTGTTGGGTGTAATTTTCCTCAAGGAAGTAATCTACATTGTGCATCTGCTTGGTGGGCCAAACTGTACGCATTCACTGTGCCATCCTTTAGCAACCAGGGAGCCTAAGTGATGACATTCCTATTGCTTTGTGGCTTGTTAGGGGCCCATAACCAGGGGACTGCTTGTGATTCTTATTAGGACTCAAAATGTCTCCAACTTTACACAGCTTCCCTGGACTGAATGACCTCCCTCAAAATTGTCTGGATGCCAAGTCAATAAGACACATGTTAAGAAAGCAAGGTCAACTGGGTGCGGTGGCTCACATCTGTTAATCCCAGCACTTTAGAAGGCCAAGGCAGGCAGATCGTCTGAGCCCAGGAGTTCAAGACCAGCCTGGGCAAAATGGCAAAACCCCATCTCTACAGAATAAAAATGTTTTAAATTAGCCTGGTGTGGTGGCACCCACCTATAGTCCCAGCTACATGGGAGGCTGAGGTGGAAGGATCTCTTGGACCCAGGAGGTCAAGGCTGCAGTGAGCTGTGATCACACCACTGCATTCCAGTATGGGAAACATAATGAGACCTTGTCTCAAAAAAAAAAAAAAAGGTCACTGTGCCCTACCATCTGCCATTGCCTCACTTACCTTAAGTCACCTGTAAACATTCCAAAAGGTACAAGTCACTAGAATACAAACTCCATGAAGACACACCTCATTTGCCGTTTCACTGCAGTATTTCTAGGACCTAGCCCAGTGCCTGGTTTACAGTAGTTGGCAAATAAATATGTTTTCATTTAACCAGCATCTGTTAAATGCCTATTGTGGACCAAGTGTGTGTTATTCGCTAAAGATTCAGTGAGGAGCAAAACCAGGCTCAGTCCCTCCCTTCGTGGAGCTTGCAGTTTAGTTAATGTTGAGTGAAAGAACAACTTTATGCAGAAAATGCCCCAGGAAGTCATGGCCATCGCAAAGGCAGAAATCATGCATGAGTCAGTGAAGTCCATATTCACTCAGTTTTCCGTTCATTCAGTGCATATTTATCAAGCACTTGCATAGCTCAGTGGATAGGCACAGATGCTACAAACATGAATAAAACATGATTCCCAGCTTCAAGAATCTCAAGGACTGGCAAAGAGATAAACCACTGAGGAAATAATAACCATACAATGTGACAGACGATAAATAAGGTATAAAATGCTGGGGTAGCACAGAGATAGGAACTGCCAACTTTTCTAGAATATCACGTAGGATATTAAAAGATTTCTAGAATTGAGGACAAGTTGAGAAAGGCAATCTAGATGCAGGGAAAGGGGAAAAGCAGCAGCAAAGTCTGGAAGCATGAGAAGCTTGTTTGGAAGGACTGTGGAATGTCTGAGGGGCTAGAACATTGGGTACAGAAGGAAAATGAGGTTAGAAATTTTAAATTAGAGCTTGAAAGCCAAGCTAAGGTATTGTCTTAGGCTTCTTGTGCTGCCATAAAAAATACCATTGATTGGGGAGCTTAAATAACAGAAATTTATTTATCCCAGTTCTGGAGGCTGGCAGTTCAAGATCAGGTGCCAGCACATTTGGGTTCTGGCGAGGGCTCTCTTCCTGGCTTGCAGACTGCTACCTTCTTGCTGTGTCCTCACGTGGCTCTCTGGTGTCTCTCCTTACAAGGGCACTAATCCGATCATGGGGGCCCCACCTTCATGACCTCACCTAACCCTAATCACCTCCCAAAGACCCCCATCTCCAAATACTATCATATTGGAGGTTCGAACTTCAACATGTGAACTTGAGGGGACAGAAGCATTCAATCCGTAACAGATGCGTAAACCTCATTCTGTAGGAGGGGAAGTTATGGGAAGAGGAACCCAGACCAAAGTGCTCACAATTATAGAAGGGCAGGGTGTGCGTGGGTTGGGGGGGGGCACCTGGTGGCCCAGGCTTGTGGGGAGGACATGGCATTGACCTCTCTTTTCCAACAGTCTCACAATGTGCTTTCTCAGCTACATTCAGGCAGAAGGGGCATCTTCTTAGGTGATCGTGGATAAGTCCCCAAGGGGTGCTCTGTGGCAAGTGAGAAAGAACATCTTTACAGGCCCAAGAGAAGCCAGTTCTTTTCACATAGTAACCATCCTACAATGAGGATGGTGAAAAGATATGGAAATGGTCAGGGACTGTCTGAACTCCGTAGCATTTTGAAGACAAAATGTTCTTCAAAAGTCTATTTTGGTTTTGTATCTTTCTTCGGGGTACATATATTTTTTTTCTTTTTTGAGACAGAGTTTTTTGCTTTTGTCACCCTGGCTGGAGTGCAGTGGCATGATCTCGGCTCACTGCAACCTCTGGCTCCCGGGTTCAAGCAATTCTCCTGCCTCCTGAGCAGCTGGGATTGCAGGCACCTGCCACCACGCCTGGCTAATTTTTGTATTTTTAGTAGAGATGGGGGTTTCTCCATGTTGGTCAGGCTGGTCTCAAACTCCTGACCTCAGGTAATCTGCCCACCTCAGCCTCCCAAAGTGCTGGGATTACAGGTGTGAGCCACTGCGCTTGGCCTCTTCAGGGTACGTATCTAAAGTTCCCAGCCAGTGCTTGGGTTTCCTTGTCCCATTTCCATCTGCATTTCAGCCCAGTGAGGGCACCTCGTCAATACTCTGTTGCCAGCACTGTGCTGAGGTGAGGAAGCTGCTAGGGGTAGCACTTCCCTGGGAGCAGTAGGCCTTCAGAGGAAATAAAACTGACCCAAGGAGAGGCAGCTCCTCTCTGGCTGACCTGCAGGCGGACTCCAACACAGAGGGGTAGGGGTTCCAGGCGAGCCCTGATTGGCAAGCCACAGAAGGAAAGACCCCTCTCTACTCTCAGTCATAAGGATTAAAGAAATGAAAGTTAACTATGAGTGACTTGGGATTTGATTTCTTAACTCTGTCCCTCTTTTTTTTTCCTTTCTCAGAACTGTAGGCACAAGGAGGACATCCTCTATGTTCTCTCTGATTATAATGGGGAGATTGTTATTTGAATGTCATCTCAGGCCACATCTCATGCAGGCCAAACGCTCCCAGCCCCTCTGATGGCCCAGATGGCAGAGAGAGTAGATGAAGGGGCAGGCTCCATGGTCAGTCTGCACAGGCTCTGCTGGCAGGAACCCCTGGCAAGTTCTCTGAAGGAGTCTCAGTTCTGGACTGCTTCTCAGTTAGAAGAGATTGGCCTGGTTTCAGGTTTGACTTGTCAGATGGAGATTCCCAAAGCTAGAAAGACGCTTAAGAGCCCACCTAGCAACCTGGTGCGGTGGCTCACACTTGTAATCCCAGCACTCTGGGAGGTCAAGGCAGGTGGATCACAATGTCAGGAGTTCAAGACCAGCCTGACCAACATGGTGAAACTCTGTTTCTACTAAAAAAAAAAAAATCCAAAAAAATTAGCTGGGTGTGATGGTGCACACTTGTAAGTCCAGCTACTCAGGAAGCTGAGGCAGGGGAATCGCTTGAACCCGGGAGGCAGAGGTTGCAGTCAGCCAAGATCGTGCCACTGCACTCCAGCCTGGGCAACAGAGCAAGACTCTGCCTCAAAAAAAAAACAGAGTCGACCTGGCTTAGCCCACATCCCCAGGTACCTATCAAAACCAGGGCAGTACACCACCTGCAGGAGCCCTTTCTCATTCATTGCCCACTCAGAGGACTCCTTGCCCCTGCTGAGCCCCTCAGACTTTGTTGGTTCCACTCTTACTTTTACTCCTCTGCTTTCTATGCCCATTCCCCACGCGCTTCCTCCATCCAGCTAGCAAGCCTGCTCCCCAGCCCAGCACAGACATTGTCTCTATGATGCCTCATCCAACTGGGTGTCCTCAGGCTTTTATGCCATCCTCATCCTCAGCGCTCTCTGGTGACCCATGACCTCTGTACCCCGACCTGGGTCTGCCTGGGTCTGCCCTTAATGTCTGTATATTGTGTTATAAAAATCCCCCCTCTCCCCTACTCCCCCTAACTTTTTTCTACCCTGGTTCTATTTCTTTCTGCCAGTGCAATCATAGGTTCATACACTCATTTATTCATTCAAAAAATACTGACAAACACCTGCTATGTGCCAGGTATGGTGCTAGGTGTTGGGGCTTACAGCTGGTAATCACATTCCTCTCTCTCCGTGTCCTGAACCATTTGATAAATACACATGGGAAACAAACATAGGATCCAAATCTGTACCAGTTTTGTTGCTGGCTGTGCTGGATCGGAGAACTGGCTGGACCCCATAGCCGAGTGGGCTTCCTTCCTACCACTCTTCCCTCACCTCCAGAGTCTAGGCTCATCCGTCCCAAGCAGCAGGCTGCAAATGCTCATCTGCCAACAGCCAGGGGCCCTACCACCCCACACCCATGGAGCCCCAACAGGGGAGACACAGGGAATGGGACATTTTTGCTTAAATTTAGGAAGTTCTTGCATCTCCTGAAGCCCAAACAGCAAATTCTTTTTTTTTTTTTTTTTTTTTTTTTTAGACAGAGTCGCCCTCTGTCACCAGGCTGGAGTGCAGTGGTGCAATCTTGGCTCACTGCAACCTCTGCCTCCCGGGTTCAAGTGATTCTCCTGCCTCAGCCTCCCAAGTAGCTGAGATTACGGGTGTGCGCCACCACGCCCAGCTAATTTTTGTATTTTTAGTAGAGACAGGGTTTCACCATGTTGGCCAGGATGGTCTCGATCTCTTGACCTCATGATCCGCCCACCTTGGCCTCCCAAAGTGCTGGGATTACAGGCGTGAGCCACCGCACCCGGCTCTAACCAGCAAATTCTGAGAGCAGTAAGTCCCAGATTACAATCCTTTGCTTCAGGCATTTGATAACTCATTAGTCAAGGAAAAGCTCTGATGGCTTATTCAATCAGAAAATATCTTTGGGCCGCCTCCATGGGCATAACCCATGAGAGATGCAAAGAGGAAACAGAGAGATATGAGGCCTGGTGCTATCCTCAAGGGGCTCATAGTCTAAATTCAGAGGCAAGATAGGAATGCCCAACAGGGAAAATGAAGGTAAAGCGTTGCAGTCAGTCCTCACTGCTGCTTGATTAAAAACTGAAACCACTGGACAGCTGAGATTAAACAGAAATTCTTAGCTTTAGATTTACCATCGAGTCTATTCCTATCCTCCTTCCCTAAACGTATTTTTTAAAAGATTATTCTATGAAGCTCTTTCTGAGAGTGTTGAAGAGTTTTAAAAAGTCTCTGGTTGGGGGCTGCGTGTGGTGGCTCATGCCTGTAATCCCAGCATTTTGGGAGGCTGAAGCAGGTTGGATGACCTGAGGTCGGGAGTTTGATATCAGCCTGGCCAACGTGGTGAAACTTCAATTCGACTGAAAACACAAAAATTAGCTGGGCATGGTGGCGGGGGTGGGGGTGCCTATATTCCCAGCTACTCGGGAGGCTGAGGCAAGAGAATCACTTGAACCCAGGAGGGAGAGGTTGCAGTGAGGTGAGATTGCGCCACTGCACTCCAGCCTGGGCGACAGAGCAAGACATTGTCTCCAAAAAATATATAGACATATGTATCCGGGAAGAAAAAGTGGCAGCATTTCCTTCTAAAGCTTATTTTCATTGCCATTAAAATGAAAACAAGATTACTAGCCAAAAATGCAATGTTGACCTTTCAGCTAGCAATTCTAATGTAAGACCCTGTTCACAGAAGCATTTATTGATCAAAGTTATTTGACATTTTGGTGGTTTTCAGAAGCCCATCTTCTCCAAAAATGCAAAGCCGACTATAGCCATCAATAACTCACTTGTTTGCATTGAAAAAAAATTGCAAAAATTAGATAGAAATATATGAAAGTTTCTCCACACTTTCAGAAAAGAGCAGTCCTGGCTCTTCTTGAAGGTCAAAGCAAAACTCCATGATCTTTGCATATGGGATTGATTAAGAAGGAGCCATCTTATTTGGAGAACCATCTGGGCAACTGTCCTGAAGTCATTCTCAGGGGAGAGGGAAGCTAAGAGAGACAGTTGCACAAGCAAAGCCAGATGACTAGAGAGCATATTCTTCCTGCTGACTTTCCAACCCTTTAACCTCATTCTTCCTTACACTGGGGATGATTACTTCTTCTCTCACCTCAAAGAGAAAGAACTGGAGAGGGAAAGAGAAAGATCATGAAATTTCAACCAGGCTAACATCCAGGAAATTTGTGCATTCACTGGGAGACTAAGGCATTCTATCTAGGAAAATAATATAACACTATTTGTTGGGTACCTCTTCTATGTCAGTCATTTTCCAGAGTAGGTTTTGATCTTTCATCTCATTTAGTGCTCATATTGAGTCTGAGAGATAGGTGCTATTATACTCATTTTCATGCATGGGGAAACTGAGGCTGAGAATTAAATGACAATGGTTGTAACAGCTGCCATTTGTTGAGCATCTTTGCACCCGACACTTTACGTTCATGAAATCCATTCAGCCTTCTCAGCAAGGTCATGTAGTACTAGTCACATAGTGTCTTGTTTAATCCTTTTTAAAACCCTATAAAGTAGAAATTTTTCATATAACAGATGAAGAAAACTGAGATTTAGCGAGATAAAATACTCCCCGAGACTCCACCCAGGAAAGTGGGGAAGCTGGCTGCATGCCCATGTCTCTGTGCCTCTGCAGCCCCTCCCCTGGAATGAGTATGGGCAAAGCGAAGGAAGCTTGTATTTGCTGCATCCTCTCCTCTTTCTCCTCTCCCACCTTGCCCCCTAAGTTCAATATTCCCATAAGCCTGGTAACCTGAGAGCAAGGTAATGCTTAGCTCAAATCACTAGTGTTACTTTCTGGGAATCAGGGAAGATACTGGGCCAAAGAGCAAGGCAGGAGCCACATCTCCATATAGGTGACCCTCCAACCTGCCTCAGAGCATTCAGCCCGCTAAGGATAATCACAAAGGACAATGCCAAGGGCATGGGCTTGGGAGGCAAACAGCTGGGGTGGGATCCCAACCCCTCCATTAGTAGCTGTGTCTGACTGTGGGCACATTACGGTCCTTTCTAAACAGCAGTCTCCCCTGCTGTAAAATCGGAGGATAATGCCCACGTATACTGTGATACTTCAATATGGTGATGTTGAGAAGGTGCCCAGTTCAGTGCCCAGAACATATAAAGTGTTGATGACATGGACAGTTTGGCTGTGATCAGCATCCGCTTGAGGCCAAGGCTGGAGTTCGCTGTGTTTACTGTGTCTCCCCAGGTGCACAGCCTAGTGCTAAGCTCATAGTCAGTTTGAAATAAATATCGTTGAATTATTCTCAACCTGAGTTATGATAGTGAGCCTTGGGGGCACAACTCCAGGACCAGCCCCATGATTTATATAATTTTTGTCTCAGTCTATTCAGGTTGCTATAATAAAATGCTATAAATGGATGGCTTACAAAAATTTCTTTCTTTCTTTCTTTCTTTCTTTTTTTATTTTGAGACAGAGTCTCACTCTGTCCTCAGGCTGGAGTGCAGTGGCACAATCTCGGATCATTGCAACCTCTACCTTCCAGGTACAAGAGATTCTCCTGCCTCAGCCTCCTGAGTAGCTGGGACTACAGGTACATGCCACCACGCCTGGTAATTTTCTGTATTTTTAGTAGAGACGGGATTTCACCATGTTGGCCAGGATGGTCTCGAGCTCTTGACCTCGTGGTCCGCCCACCTCGGCCTCCCAAAGTGCTGGGATTACAGGCATGAGCCACCACACCTGGCCCAAAAGTTTATTTCTTAGTTCTGGACATTGGAAGTCCAAGATCAGGGTGCCAGCACATTTGAGTTCCAGTAAGGGCTCTCATCTGAGGTGCAAACAGCTGCGATTTCCTTGTGTCCTCACGTAGCAGAAAGACAGCAAGAGAACCCTCTTGGGCCCCTTTTCTAAGGTCACTAATGCCATTCATAAGGGGTCTACCCTCATGACCCAATCACCTCCCAATGGCCCCACCTCTTAATACTGTCTTATTGGGGTTAAGATTCCAACATATGAATCTGGGGGACATATTCATTTCCTAACAAACCCTTATTTACATAAGACATCCACTTCCCCTTCAGCTTGGACAACACCCCCCTGAACTCCTCAGGCTCAAGGAGGGTAAGATAAAGAGAGCTCTTTGCCCAGGCTCCTAGTATCCAAGTAGGAACCTTCTTTGTAGCTCTTAGAGGTTTCACTCTAAGTAGGTTTGTAGGATTTTCATGCGACAGGAAATATTTCATTTCTATGTACTAAGCACTCTGAGGTTAGGGGTAAGTGGTAAAAAGACAGATGTGGCCCCTGTGTTGATGTCACTTAAAGCCCAGCAGAGGAGTGGAAGACCAGGGAGGGAGGAAGAGGTCTGGAAGCGATTCCTGGCTGAGTGTGGGGTGGCGGTCTGGTTTTGACATTTACCTATCCCTGCAGCCTTCTTCTCCACTTCTGCCCACAGCTTTCCAGACTCCGGATCAAATGCTGCTTGCTCTGAGGCGCCCTCTCTGACCCTCTCCCGTCCACACACAGCAAACTTCCCCACACGCAGCCCATGGCATCTTATTCATTCCTCTGGGGTGGTTCTCCTGAGATTGGTTCTGATCTCTGCTTCTCCCTCTTCCCTTGCTCTCAGCACAATGCGTAGTCCCTAGACGTAGTTAACAGACTTCCATAAAAAAATAAGTGAATGAGGGAAGGGGTATATTTATGGCCTTGAGCAAATCTTTTAACTTGTGTATGTCTCCGTTTCCTCATCCGGCAATAGGAATAATAATCCATCACCATGTGGGCGAAAGTCTGAGGGACCTGGAAAAGGCACCGTAAAGGTGGAGCGGCACGACCCTAGTCCAGGGGATCCTGGAAGGGCGTCCTCCCAGGAAGGGCCTGCAGACTCCCAGGCTAAGCCCCTGAAAGCCCACCTGCTGGACTCCTCACACACCTCAGCCTCTCCTCACGCCCCTCAGACAACACCAAGTTCCCATTCCCTGTCTCTCTCTAAAAGTCCTAGGGTCCTAGGGAAACATCCAACTCCCTAATAAACGACGGAGGGCTATTAGCCTTTACCTCTGTCTATCCCGGAGACCAGACAGGCCAGGGCTGCTGGAGGCACCTACCCGAGAGAGAGCCGTGAGTGCCTGAGTGTGAGAGAGAGACCTATGAGTGTGTGAGACCTGTGAGTGTAAGTGTGAGAGCTGTGAATGTGAGCACTGTGTGAGCGGCGTGGGGTCCCACCAAACCCCTCTCCATCCCCTTACCCTGAGTGACACGAGTCCTGCATGGCCTCCTGAACTCCCGGGCAGGGACGCTGGCATCAGCTCCTGCTCCCCAGTGGCCAGTGGGCTGTGCTCTTTGCTAACACACAGCAGCCCCTCAGCCTCCACCCCCGCCGGGGGCTCTCCTGCTGTTTCCGGGGTGTATTCCCTCTGTGGAGCCCAGGCTGACTGGCACCCCTAGCCTGCTCCGCCCTCACGTTTATCCAGGGAGGCAATCCCTTGGGAAGCGGGGACCCGACATCCACGTCCACCCTGCACACTCCGAGGGCCAAGGGCACCGTTTATTCAGGGTCCCTAAACATCACGCACAGCCTTTAAGGGGAAGTGGTCCCCGCAGCCCCAGGCAACCCGACCGAGGAGCCAAGAGAGTCGGGGAAAGCATCCACAGGGCAGAGCTGGCGGGCCTGGGAGATCAGCTTCCCCGCCGGCTCATTTTACAGAGCTGGAAAGTGGGCCCGGAGCGAGGGGCTTCTGAGTCCAGATCCGCCTGTACCGGGCTGTCTGGCGCTGAGCAAGCCGCGCGAGCCAGGCTACAGTCAAACGCCACAAGAGGGCCAAGCCCGGCTCCAAAGCTCCAGGATTTTGAGTAAAGCCGCCGGTGATCTGGTTGCCGGAGGCTGAGCTGGGTGTCCTCGGTTGCTTGTGCTCTCCTTGCGGGTGAGGGAAGCCACCTCCTCTGCCCTGGCTCACCGCCCAGCTACAAAGCTTCTGGCCTGGGGGCACCAGGTGCCCTCAGATGCCTCTCTCTCCACTCTCCTCTCTGAGGCATCCATCGCTTCCGTTTTGCCTGGGTGGGAGCACAGAGCACCGCCCCCCTCCCCTGGGCGTAGAGGACGAGGCTTCTAGGGGCTGTTAGGGAGCTTCCAAGTGGAAGCGCTTGGCACAGTCCCCCCGACCCCCCCCACACACAAAAGCGTGGGGGTTGCACCC
>CAUYLG010046608.1:0-122200 GCA_963573385.1 Cacajao melanocephalus | reverse complement strand
ACCCGTGGCCCCGAAAAGGAGGGTGTCAAGACCTTTTATACCCCTAAAAACCAACTCGGGGTGAGTGTGATGGGTGGGGGTGGGGGTGAGGAGCTTCAGACATTCCGAGGGCTAGTGAATTCTGTAAATCACCTTCTGGGCGGAGATGAGGGTGAGGGGCGGGGGTGGGGGTGAGGAGCTTCAGACATTCCAAGGGCCAGAGGACTTTTGACATTCTGGTTGTTACTTAAGCGGTTAACAAAAGTCAAGATAAGCATTTGTTTACACATTGTCTGGGTAGGGTGGAAATTACAAGTCGCAGGGGCCAAGATGGCCTGGGTTTGGACTGCTTGCTTGTCACATTATGGGTTACGGAGAGCAATTTAAACAGAAAGCCAAGGTATGGTTGAGGTATGCAGTTTTATGGGGATTTTTACCATGTCACAATATCAGTAAATTCCTTTTAACTTTCTTTACCCTTTGTGTCACTTTTGTCATATACCTCTAAAATCTATATAAATCTTATCACACATTTTTCATTATTTCTACTTTGAACAATTTAAGGATATTTTAATGAACTTTTTAATGCGCATATTTACCAGTACTCTGCTTTCCTTTCTGAAGAGCTATGCTTTCATCTTGTATTATTGTCTTCAGCCTGAAGAAGTTTCCACTACTATTTCCTGTAGTATGTTTCTAATAGCAACAGATTGTCCTGGTTTTTCTTCATCTTAAAATTCTTTTATTCCATCTTCATTTTTAAGAAACATTTTTACTGGATGTACAATTTCCAGTGACAGCTTTTTTCCCTCAAGATTTTAAAGAGCATATTCTATTATTCTAGCTTCTTTTTATTTTCAGCAAAAAGTCATTTTCTTATTTAAAAATTTTGTACTCTTTCTCTTCGTGGTATTATAATTTTTTATATTTCTATTTTTCAGCAGCTAACCTATGAAGTAATGGGTGTAGTCTTCGTATTTATCCTGCTTAAAGGATGCTTTTTTAATGATTGTTTGTTTGTTTGTTTCTTTTTGAGGCAGGATCTCACTCCATCACCCAGGCTGGAGTGCAGTAGCATGATCATGACTTATTGCAGCCTCAACCTCCCAGGCTCAAGTGATCCTTCCACCTCAGCCTTCTGGGTAGCTGTGACTACAGGCATGCACAATCTTACCTGGCTATTTTTTTTTCTAGAGCTGGAGTCTCAAAATGTTGCCCAGGCTTGTCTTGAACTCCTAAGCTCAAGTGATCTGCCCACCTCAGCCTCCCAAAGTGCTAGGATTACAGGCATGTGCCACTGCCCAGCTGAGATTGTTTTAAACTTTTAGTTCAGGTTCAAGGGTGCACATGCAGGTTTGTTATGTAGGTAAACTCCGGTCGTGGGTATTTGATGTACAGATTATTTTATCACCCAGGTACAAAGCCTAGTAACAATAGTTATTTTTTTCTGTTCCTCTTCCTTCTCCCACCCTCCTCCCTCTGGGGGGCTCCAGTGTCTGCTGGTCCCCTCGATGTGTCCATGTGTTCTCATCATTTAGCTCCCACTTATAAGTGAGAATATGCAGTGTTTGGTTTTCTGTTCCAGTGTTAGTTTGCTAAAGATAATGGCCTCCAGCTCCAACCATGTTCCTAAAAGGTCATGATCTCATCCATTTTTATGGCCGCATAGCATACTATGGTGTATATGTCCACTGATGGACATTTAGATTGATTCCATGTTCTTACTATTGTGAATAGCTGCAATGAACATATGCACATGTGAGTCTTTATGACAAAGCAATTTATATTCTTCTGGGTACATACCCAGTAATGGGATTGCTGGGTCAAATGATAGTTTTGTTTTTAGCTTTTTGAGGAATCACCACACTGTCTTTCGTAATGGCTTAACTAATTTACAATCCCACCAATAGTGTATAAGCATTTCCTTTTCTCCACAACCTCTCTAGCATGTTATTTTTTTTACTTTATAATACTAGTTATTCTGACTGGTGTTAGACAGTATCTCACTGCAGTTTTGATTTACATTTGTCTAATGATCAGTGATGTTGAACTTTTTTTCATATGCTGTTGGTCACATGTATATCTTCTTTTGAAAATTGTTTGCTCATGTCCTTAGCCCACTTTTTAATGGGATTTGGTTTTTTCTTGTAAATCAGTTTAGGTTGCTTATAGATACTGGATATTAGACCTTTGTCAGATGCACAGTTTGCAGATATTTTCTCCCATTCTGTAGGATGTTTGTTGACTCGGTTGATAATTTCTTTTGCTTTGCAGAAGCTCTTTAGGTTAGTTAGATCCCGTTTCTCAGTTTTTGCTTTTGCTGCAGTTGCTTTTGGCATCTTCATCATGAAATCTTTGCCAGTTCTTATGTCTAGATGGTACTGCCTAGGTCGTCTTCCAGGGTTTTTATGGTTTGGGGTTTTACATTTAAGTCCTTAATCTATCTTGGGTTGATTTGTTAATATGGTGTAAGGAAGAAGTCCAGTTTTAATCTTCTGCATATGGCTAGCCAGTTCTCCCAGCACCATTTATTAAAGTGGAAGTTTTTTTTCCCATCATTTGTTTTTGTCAGCTTTGTCAAAGATCAGGTGGTTGTAGGTATGTGGCCTTATTCCTGGGTTCTCTATTCTGTTCCATTGGTCTGCGTGTCTGGTTTGTGCTAGTATCATGTTGTTTCAGTTACTATAGCCCTGTAGTACATTTTGAAGTTGGGTAGCATGATACCTCCTGCTTTGTTCTTTCTGCTAAGCAAAAAGGGAATACATTTTGAATTTGACGTCTTTCATCAATTTTAGAAAATTTGTATCCATTTCTTCTACCATATTCTATCTTTTCTCTCTTCATGGGGTTCCAAATAAACATACATTAAACCACTTAATGTTGTGACAGATGCTGGGGTTTTTTATGTTTGTTCATTTTAATTTTTACACTGTCTTTTCTCTATTTACTTCAGTTTGAATAATTTGTTTCCCTTTCTTTAAGATTACTACTTCTTTCTGTGTACTATTCAATATGCTTATAAGTCCATCCAATTACTTTTTTATTCTAGATATAATTTTTAGTTCTAAAATGTCCATTTAACTTTTTTTTAATACTTTCTGTTTCTCTGCTAAAATGTCACATCTGTTTGACTGCACATTTTTTTTCTCCAAATTATTTTATATAAATAATATTTTTATAATGGTAATTTAAAGTCTTTACAAATTTCTACACTTTGGCATCTCTGGGCCTTCTTCTATTGACTGATTTTTGTCTTGACTATGTGCCACAGTCTCCTTATTCTTTACATATCTAGTAATTTTCTTATTGTATCATGAACATTGTAGATAGAATACTATGTAGATTCTGGATTATTTCATCTTCCTTCAATAAGGGCTATATTTTGTCTAATAGACAATAAATTACTGGTGAACCACTTTGATCCTATAGGTATTTGATTTTAGGTTTTTTGAGGATTTGTTTAATTTTGAAGTTAGTCCTAAATACCTAAGGACATCCATATTTGTTAACAGCCATTATCCCTAGGATGTGGCACCTACTCTGAAAACTATTTCCCTGAGGTCTTAAATTTGATCAGGATGTGCACTAAGATCTCTATTCTGGCTCCAATACCCCTTTAGCATTACGCAATCTCTCTTCTACCCCAGCAGCAATTCTCTGCTAGCCCTATAGGCCTTGTTCAGCAGTCTTATCCTACCTATACACAATTTAGTTAGGATTTGGTCAAGAACCTAAGAGAAACCCCTACATACATTTCTGAATCTTCTTTGTAGCTCTTTCTCTATGATACTCTGCCCTTTCAATTCAGCTGCTGTTTAAGCAACCACAAACTCCAATCTCTGATTCCTCTGCCCAGAGAGGCTAAGATTCTCTGCCTGAGTTGTATGTCACTGTTAAACTCTAGGAAATGCTCCCTAACAGAAAACCTGAGTGAACATAGATCTTCCCTTGTATGCTTCACTCCAAGATTGCAACTCCATCCTATCCAATGTGAAATGCCTGAAAGTCCTGTTTAATGTATATCTTCTAGTTTATAGTTGTTTGCTACAGGAAATTAAATCCAATACTGGCTACTCTATTGTGACTGGAACCAAAAGTGCCTGTAATCAATTGTTCAAAATCCAAATTCATATTATAAAATTGCTTATTTCTATAATTATGCTTTTTATATGTTTTTATCAGATATTATCTAGATATTCTGCTATTTCTTGTCACAAATAATTTTTAGAGGCATATTTTTCCTTTGAGCCTTCAGGTTAACATAACTTTTTGGTGCTATAGAATATTTTATAGACTCAATTTTGCTTTTCTTTGCTTATTTGTTTATATTTATGCCTGACTGAGTTGAGATTTCTTTAGGTCTAGCATTGCCAACAGACATGGTAAATCGTTTGTCCTTAAGCATCTCTTTATTAGGCATTTGGGGCATTAGATGGCTTATCTCAAATCTAAACTTAGAAACATAGTAATGAGTATATCCTTAATCCAATTTATGGTATGTTGCAAGCATTTATACCTTGTGGCTGTGCTGAAATATGTTAAAATATTCTTCTTTGCTGTTGAATTCTCCATGTTAGATAATAAAACGCATATCCTGGGATGCAAGAAATTAATACATATCCTCTTTTTCCCTGTTTTTATATACAAAAAGCTGCAGTATAAAATCAGTGTCAGAAGAGACAATTTGTTTTCTTGGGTTACAGCAGGAGGTGAAACACTGGGACACTGATGTAAGACCTTTTCTACTTCAGAAAATATTTCCTGTGCAGTACAGGGGTGACCTGCTTAACAAGTACAGCCTTTTTGTTCCTGGGCTACAATTAGGTAGATTAAATTAATCAAACCCTTCTCATGCAATGGAGTCAGCATGCATAGCCTAGGCAAGTGTTTCTCAATCTAATCTAGTTAGCTTTCCAATTCCTGAGAACTCCTCTCAAATGTTAATTTATAGTGCACTCTTATTCATTCCCAGTGCTGTTGAAAATTTTCTGTATCTTCTAGGATTTTTTTTTTTAAAGAAAAATCTGGAGAAGACAGCATGCCACTACATTGCCTCAGAATTTTCAATGATCTCTTGTAATAGACTTTGTATGTGTTTCCATTTTTTTACTTCCTCCAACTGACAGTCACTAAATATAATTTCCCCACCTGTCTTGCCTTTAAGTATAGAAATCCAATACCAGCTATTAGGAGTAAATAGAAGATTATTGAGAGAGTCCCTTACTTATCAAATTAACATCCTAATTCTCAGTGATGGAGCATAAACCTCTGAAAATAATAAACGTTGCAGTCTATGCACAAACCAGTCCATTTGCACAGAATCCTCTGTCCATCTGCAGACTAGTCAGCAACAAAGAACAAAAAAATGAACAATTGCAGACATTTTTTAACTTGAAAATAAAATCTCTTTTAAGAAACATTAAACTTTTTGTTTAAATCTTGCAAAGACCAACTACAAGCCATCTCCTCCAAGAAATACTTCCCTTCTGATCCTTCCTGTGCTTAGCAACAAGGTCAGATAGTTTAACTTGAAAAAGCAAAACTGAGTAAAGTACTTAATAGTTAATAGTATGTTGCTATATTGGATTTGGAATGTAATGAGACATTTTGTTTTTTTAAAAAAATAAAATTCTAGAATATTATTACTTTTTCAGATAAAATAATTAAAATCATTAAAATTGAATTGTGTTCTTTGTTCCTCAAACTCTGGAATCACATCTATAAAATGGGGATAATAGTGTTTTCCTCAGAGTGCTACTGTAAAGACTAAGACAAGTAATGCATTTAAATAAAAATAACACTATCAAAATTACTGACAAGAAATGCTAACTATAAGCACAAAACCACAAATTTATTTGTAGATACTACAGAGAATTACAAAGAAAAAAGCAAAGCAACCAGTATAGTTTTTGTCTCAATAATTATAAACCTTTTTTAACATTGCTGTTGTGTTCTTTTTTTCTCTATTCCACAAAGTACAAAGTGAGATATTCAACCCAGAGCAAAAACACTGTTGTCTTGATAGGTATAATGGTAACTTCATGCCTGCTTCCTTAGACTGTAAATTCTTAGAGAGTAGAGATTACACCTAGTTAATACTGCCTATAACCAAGCCCAGGACCACGGATATGGGCAACTCAATGAGCCACACTCTTTTTTTTTTTTTTAGTAGTCACATATTTAAATGAGCCACATTCTATCCTGATAGGACACTACCTAGATAGTCCCTTAGGCATATTTTCAATTCCTACTTTTGATTCAGTGGAATTTTGCAGTTTGTGAAATTGATGTGTCCACCATGCCGAGCTGATTAAATATTCACCAGTATTAATTGAGCACATTCTAGGAGTCAGCCAATGTGGTACTTGCCTGGGAGACAATCCCAAGTCACCACTTTTATCTTCAAAGATCTCACAGTGTAGCAGAGGGAATATTTTTTTTAAAAAATCACAACTCAGTATGACAAGTGCTGTGGATACTATGGAATAAAATTTAGGAATTCCCTGGATGAACTGATGGCGTTATGGTTAACCTGAAAAGCAAGTAGGAGTTAGCTATGGAATGAGGAGTCCCATCTGCAGCCAGCCTTGTACTGCTGAGTCGTTGATGCCTGGACACTGGCAACAGATGCTTGGGTCTGGATTCCCCCTCGGCCAAGTCTGAGCTTAATAAGCTTTAACAAATCCTTTAACCCCTTGGAACTTTTTCTGCAAAATGAGGATAATAGTTTCTAATTAATGGAGTCGTGGGGACCAAATGGGTTAAGTAAAGCTTTTACCAGTCCCTGCTACACAGCAAGCCCTAGCTCAGCATGAACTTTTATAATCATTATTATTGGTTTGCTGCTTTCCCTCAGCGGCCTTCCCTGAAGTTTCCAATCAAGTTATAATCTTCCTTGTATGTGCTCACATCTCAGGCCCATCAGGGCAGCAGCATTATGGCCATTCAGCAAAGGTTGTGATCAGAGCTCATAAGATCTCAGTTAAGCCTTATCTGAATAATAGGCTAGAGGAACTTTTCCTGTTGAAAAGAGGAGCTTACCTCTTCAGAGGGCCCCTAGATGGTTAGAGGCAAACTGTCATGCTGATGCAAACATCAGAGTTTAGTTCTGGAAGGTGGGAGTGTTTGCTTAAAATGACACTAAAGCTGAATTTTTATGAATGGCTTTTTATTATATAAGAATTCTATGTTTACTGAAGAAACTTAGAAAGTATACACAATCAGTAATTTATACAAATTATAATCAGCTGTAATCCCACTACCCATTTAAAAAAAAGTATATACTCTGAGAAAAATGCATGTGCCCTTCTGCTTCTCTCCTAAACTCCACACATACCCCAACTTGAACATCTCTTAGGATGAGGTCATTTGTCATTTGATTGGCCAGAGTTCAGAATGGTCACTGAGCCATATTTAACCAGTGGACCAAATTATTATTCCTTAAAGACCCCAAGTCCTCCTTTGGCTCACTTCTTTCTATGACTCGGTGATAAGAAAACCAAGGAATACAAAGAGTGTTGTTTGTGTGTGTGTGTGTGTGTGTGTGTGTGTGTGTGTGTCCCATCTACTCTGTAACTATAATTAAATAGGCAGAGGCAGACTCTATTTACTCAGCCAACCTAGATGCAGGAGGCTTCACTTAAAGATCTCTGGATATAACCATGTTCTCCTATACATCTTTTAACAGAAAGCTCACAGGGTGAACTAGGTGTTTATCAGTTACTAATAAACAAAACCATCTCTTCTCATTTCTTGAGTATCACTAGCTTGGTTGGCAACACACTGAGAAAGACACATGATCAGCATGACAATCTTCATAGCCCTGCATCCCTGACCATAATACCATTACAGCAATACCAAATTCTCATCTCTAATCTCTAAAAACACACACAAATAATAAACTCATTTATTTTTATAAATATGAAATTATACTCTACATCACAACTTATTAACCATCAGTTAATAATAAATGACCCTGATCATATATTTTATATTGATGAATATATACATAAACATGTCTGCTTCCTCATTTTTAATATTTTTACTTATATTCATGACTTTGTGGTGTGAACACTACCATAATTTATTGAGCCAATCTTCTCTCATTGGAGAGTTCAATTGTTTTTAAGATTTGACTATTAAAAACAAATGTCTCAGTGAAAATCCCTCTACAGGCACCCTTGTGATTATGATTGATTATACCCAAAGACTATATTCTTCCCTGCATCATGACAAATATACATAATTTCCTACCATCATTTCTACCAAAGGTTGACTTCCCCAGGTCTGTATCTAGGTAGCTAGAAGAAGCTCATAACTACTTCACTTCAGATGTAACTGCATGGAAATGGCCTAAGCAGCTTGGAGCTCCACAACTGGATTAATTGGTCATCCAGGTAACTAATCTTGAATTTCTAATAGGCCTATTGGAATAGAAAAAACTGCAAATCTGAATTCAGATGTCAGAGCCAGGACTAACAATATGAAACACAGGCCTGGCATGGTGGCTTACGCTCGTGATCCCAGCACTCTGGGAGGCCAAGGCAGACAGATCACTTGAGGCCAGGAGTTGGAGACCAGCCTAGCCAACATGGAGAAACCCCATCTCCACCGAAAAAATCCAGAAGTTAGCCGGGTGTGGTGGTAGGCGCCTGTAGTCCCAGCTACTCAAGAGGCTGATATAGGAGGATGGCTTCAACCCAGGAGGCAGAGGTTGTAGTGAGATGAGATCATGCCATTACACTCCACCCTGGGTGACAGAGCAAGACTCTGTCAAAAAATAGATATATATATAGCACATCAACAAGCAGAGAGGCAAAAACCTAACTGGGGTTAATTTATCCTACCTGCTAAAGCTCTAACTGAGCTAATGGATTAGGGGTCAGGTGTGAGAGGTAACACTTATTAGACCTCAGAGTCAAAGTAGGACAGGCTCAGAGAATTGAGAGAATATTTTAAAAGTTTTCAGGATATGGCTAGGGCCACAAATCAAAGACATTTCTTTCTTTTTTTTTTTTTTTATTTGTTTGTGTTTTTGAGATGGAGTCTTGCTCAGCTGCCCAGGCTGGAGTACAATGGTGTATTCTTGGTTCACTGCAACCTCTGCCTCTCAGGTTCAAGAGATTGTCCAGCCTCAGCCTCCCAAGTAGTTGGAATGTCAGGCCCGTGCCACCATGTCAGGCTAATTTTTTCGTATTTTTAGTAAAGATTTCACCATGGTCTCAAACTCCTGACCTCCAGTGATCTGTCCGCCTCGGCCTCCCAAAGTGCTGGGATTACAGGTGTGAGCCACCGCGGTGTTTTTTCAAACCTATATCTTTCTCGTAAGTGTAGATGATTCAAGAGACAATTTTAGGTACTAATGCCGTAAAATTTTAGGGACACCACAAAACTAGAGTTTCCCAACTCAGTGAAACATTGCCATTGATGTGTTTAAAATAGAAACTCAAATTTATAAATAATAGTATTGGTCATCATCTTTTAAAATAAGTATCTTTCAAAGGCTCATCATGGTTTTTTGTAAAATTAAAAACAGAGCTGGTGATCTTCACAAAGCAAGCTAGGGAATACATCAGCATCCAGTCACTTGAGCAGAATTTCTAGGGATTTGGGCCCTCGTGGTTCCTCTCTAGCCCAGAGAATGACTTGAAAAATGAAAAGCCCTATAGTTTACACCTGTTGTTTTAGTCCTCACCTGACAGAATTGTCAATCACATGGTCCTTCCTCCCTTACCATAAGAAGTCATGTGACCCAGGCTGTTCATTCAAAGTACCCCATGCTTCAAGACTGGCCCAGGGGCAGATTCATGACCCAAGTATAGCCAATGACAGTTATTTACCAAAAGTTTATAGGGAGCTGAGAGAGAATGTCTCTCCTACAGAAAGCATAAGCCTATGGCCCATATAAAACACGATGCTGTTAGGTGGCATCTTAGTCATTACATAGAAAAAGCCTCTCAAGATACTCAAGTCCTCTCTTTTAGTTACCTTTCTTTGAAGTAAATTCCTTTTGCAGCTAAAAGAATTATCATTTAAAAATTTTAGGATCATTTGATTCCTGCAAAGATTATCTGAGTCTGAAGAAAAGATGAATGTGAAACTGGAAAATTCATCACAATTCAGTTATAAGTTGGATATAACATTAAGATTTGGTTCCAGATTGATTTGTGCTTTCTAAAATTGCCTGTGTTGCAGGATACATTTGACCTCAAACTCACATTTCTTTCTAGGGAGAGCACTGACCAAACAAAGAATAATTATGTTTCCTTCATTACTCATTCATTCATTCATTCAAATTACTACTTGACAATTTTTTCCATCTTCCTAAAAATATTTTAACATTACCTGCTTTATCATATTATCTTTATTCAAAGAGCAACCCCAAGCAAGTATTGCTCTTATCCTAAAACATTTTTCAAATAATTGTAATGGGGAGAGGAAAAGGGGAGTTGTGGTTTAATGGCTATGATGAAAAAGTTCTAGAGATGTTTCACAACAATGTTAGAGAGTTCTCACAAGATCCTGATAATGAGTTCTCACAAGATCTTGTTTAAAATTATGTAGCACATCCCTTCCTCCTTCCTAGCTCTGGCCACTTGAAGATGTACCTGCTTCCCCTTTGCCTTTTGCCAATGGTTGTACATTACCTGAGGCCTCCCCAGCCATGCTTCCTCGACAGCCTAAGGAACCATGAGCCAATTAAATCTCTTTTTTTGTGTGAATTACCCAGTCTCAGGTGTTGTGAAACATCTCCAATGTGAATATACGCAACACTACTAAACTATGCACTTAAAAACGGTTAAGATGGTAAATTTTGTATTATGTATTTTTAACACAATAAAAAAATTGTAATAGCGCAAAACAATAAAATGTGTTTTAATACTTTGTTGTGTTAGAGGCTGAATTCAGCTGGTGAAGAAAGATATATTATTGGAAAAACTTACTGAAAAGCACTTGGATGGGAAGCTGAATCCCAGGACCTTAGAGTTGTCTTGGCACCTACGCTTCTCAAAATGAGGAGAGATAGTTTATGTAACAGATGACAAAAGAGTGGGAGCTCCTGGAAGAAATCTAGGACAGAGAGATAAGCATTAAAATTGTCAGAGGTTGATTTGACCCCTTTTCATGACCACATGAAATGTTTGGTGTCAGTCAATTATTTTGGGAGCAATTCACAAAGACATTTTATTACATTTCATGACACATCTGGGTCAATGCTCAAGCTAAGAGGAGCCATTGAGAAGCAAGGTTGGAAAGGTCCTAAATGATGTTTGTATTAAAAGAGTTTATAAGGCACTTTAGTATTTATAATCTAAGTAGTCTCCACAGTAACACAAAAATGAATATTAGTATAAGTTCCATTTTACAGACAAGATAACTAAGGCCCATAAAATGGGCATGTTGTCCAAATTAGACATGTTGTCCAAAGTCATACAAGCAAGAAGAGATTAGCCGAGTCCTCTAAATCAAGATCCCATACTCTTCCTACATACATTTCCACATTGTCCTTCCGGGACGCTGTGCAAGTCCACAACCTCTCCTAAAAACCTGAACCTCCTTCCCTAGTGTCAGTTTAAACCACAGAACAGCTCATCTAACGTGTGCAAAATGTGAAATTAGCACAAGTAATCTGAGTATATTAGTCAACTCTAGCACTGCTATGTTGAAACAACTGAGACTGGGTAATTCACAAAGAAAAGAGGTTTAATTGGCTCATGGTTCCTCATGCTGTAGAGGAAACATGGCTTGTGAGGCCTCAGGTATTGTACAAACATTGGCAAAAGGCAAAGGAGAAGCAGGCACATCTTCACATGGTCAGAGCTAGAGGAAGGAGGAGGGGGTATGCTGCATACTTTTAAACAAGATCTTATGAGAACTTACTATCAGGAGAACAGCAAGAAGGGAATCCACCCCATGATCCAATCACCTCCCACCAGGCCCCTCCTCCAACACTGGGGATTATGATTCATCATGAGATTTGGGTGAGGATACAAATCCAAACCCTATCACTGAGACTGAGCCCCTTTTTGAGTACAAAAGCCAAAACATGACTCTTTTCATTTTTAAATTCCTAGTGCCAGGTTCCTGGTAGTTATTCCTAATATGTTGGTTTAATATATACCATTTCAATGGTGTACATTTATATCACCTCTCATCCCAACCCAGTTGAATATAAATGAATCATTTATTGATGGAACTGAATGAATTCCAATTTATCTGATTGTTTCCCTGATGTTATAGGGTTTTCCAGGCTGGGGCTTTATTCCACATATTATATTTTCCCTTGAAGACATTGTCAATCAATGCGAATTAAAACTACAATGAGATACCATCTCACACTAGTCAGAATGGTTATTATTAAAAATCAAAAAACAATAGATGCTGGCAAGGCTGCAAAGAAAAGGGAACAGTTATACATTGTTGGTGGGAATGTAAATTAGTTCAAGCACTGTGGAAAACAGTTTGAAAATATCTAAAAGAATTTCAGACAGAACTACCATTTGACCCAGCAATCTTATTATCAGGTATATATCCAAAAGAAAATAAATCATTCTACCAAAGAGACCCTTGCACTCATTTGTTTATTGCAGCACTATTCAAAATGGCAAAAACATGAAATCAACCTAGGTGCCCATCAAAGGTGGATTAAAGAAAAAAATGTGGTATACACACACACACACACACACACACACATCATGGAATACTATGCAGCCATATAAAGAATGAAATCATACCTTTTGAAGCAAATGGATACAACTGGAGGCCATTATACTAAGTGAATTAACACAGGCACAGAAAGCAAAATACTGCATGTTCTCACTTCTAGGTGGGAGCTAAACATTCGGTACTCATGAATATAAAGATAACAAGAATAGACCCTGGGGGCTACTAGAAGAGGAAGGGAGGGAAGGAAAAGGAGGCTGAAAAACTGCCTATTGGGTGCTATGCTCACTACCTGGATGACAGGATTATTCATACCCCAAACCTCAGCATTATGCAATATACCCAGGTAACAAACCAGTATGTGTACCCCTTGAATCTAAAATAAAGGTCAAAATTATATAAATTTTAAAAATGCATTGTATATCCTTAAAACTCCTACACTAGTGACATGAAACAGAGCTGATTGATGTGAAGTGCAATTCTCAGAATTAGACCACTGAAAATCTGAGTTCAGTCACCTTTATTATTCCAATCATTGTAAGCTTAAAATCTTTGAAATGCATTATGTTACTTGAAAGACACTGAAATATTCATTTTATTCTTTTTCTTTTCATGTAATTATTCAAATGAAAGATGCTAAAAACTTGGTCTTCTCTGGAAACTTTTGCAGTAGTAATTCACTGCCTCCAAACAATTCAAAGTATATGGTTTCTGAGTTAAGTGGGTGGTTGCGTTTGTACTCTCTTACCTAGGATATGAGAGCAGTAGCTTTTTGTTCTCCATTATGCCAACTGTCAGAAATAGTCATAAAAATGTAGACAAGGAAAAGTAGAAGAGGTGACCAGGTGTCTCCTTGAGGCAGTATGGCAGAATGAAAGAATCAAGTTCTTGAGCTCTGGGCTTGTGATCTTGGACCAATCACTTCACCTCTCTTTGATTTATTCACTTCACTATAAAAAATAAAAGGCATGATCACTTCTTAAAGCCACTTAAGGTTCTGAGGAGGTGCCACAGGGATGAAGGGAGTGACCGAAAGCCAGAGATGATGTGGTCCCTCCATCAGTTCCAATCAGAAGAACTTCACCGTGACCTTTGTTATTAATGATTGAACTTATAAGATTTAATTCAACGAAAGAGTATTCCATGCCTAATAATACGTGAAAACCACTGACCTACCATCCTTTTATAATTCAACATCCCTTGCCTCTGATCACACTCTAAAAACTACTTGTCTAAATTTTCCCGTTGTACTACTCATAACTATAAGAGGTGTTCCTACCATTGCAAATTCATGATGCTTTTGTGACCTTTCCCACTGAGGGTATGTAATATAATCAAATATATTAAGTTTTAAGCTATTTGCCAGGTGCTTTAACATTAATGATCTCATGTAATTGACATATATTTGCTAACCTTTATCAATTTGCACCACTAAGCTGGCTATTTTAAGAAGTGCAAAAGGCATGTAACGAGGTAGTATGGCATGAGTAAGTCTATACAAATTTAAAGAAAAACAATATGGTTATTAAAAAGAACTTGGGGCCAAGCATGGTGGCTTATGCCTGTAATCCTAGCACTTTGGGAAGCTTGAGGTCAGGAGTTTGAGACCAGCCTGATAACATGGTGAAACCCCATCTCTACTAAAATACAAATTAGCCAGGCATGGTGGCACGCATCTGTAATCCCAGCTACTCAGGAGGCTGAGGCAGGAGAATCACTTGAGCTTGGGAGGCAGAGGTTGCACTGAGCCGAGATCACAGCACTGCACTCCAGCCTGGGCAGCAGAGCGAGACCCTGTCTAAAAAGTAAAAAAAATAAGAAAGAATTTGGGCTCTGGAATAAAGCATGTGTGTTTGCCAGTGCTGGCTATACCACAGATGAACGTAACTTTGTGCAATTTCTCTAATCTGTCAAGCTTGGGTTTTTCGCCTGCAACATGGAAAAAGGGCTATGTCATAGCATGACTCTTTAATAGAAATATTTAACATGTATTGAGGGTTTCCAATGTTTCAGGTACTCTAAGTCTTTGACATGGACAATCTAATTTAATCCTCAGATTAACCAAATGAGGTTATTTTACCCTCAGTTTGTGTATGAAATAATAACTGAAAAACAGAGAAGCTTGTCCAAGGCCACACAGTTGACATGCAAAGAAGCTACATTTTAAACCCAAAGAGTCTAACTCTAGAGTCCACAAACTTAATCAATGCACCATGAGATAATGCACAGGCAAGCATCTAATACACTGCCTAGAACTGAGCAGATGCTCACTAATAACAAATTCCTTTCTCTATTAGACTCATTCCACTCTCTTCACTGCATAGGTGGAGATGCTGAATAATAAATCACAACACAATATACTACCAGTCACAAACAAATGCTGAAGAACACATGCCTACTGTTCATTCCATAACAAAACAAACATTAAGAAAATGAAGTGTCTATCAGTCTGCAGAGAGAAATTTGTTGAAGGAGTGAACTTTTGGCTGGACCTTAAAGAAAAGATGAGTTTGAAAAGACTAAGAGGAAACAAGTCAGCATTTGAGCAAACAGACTGTAAGTAAAGGCACGGAGCTACAGACAAATACGGAGATTGGGGGAAGGAAGATAAGTTGGAGACATACATGATTGCTCTGTAACTTTATAAACACACTCTCCTTTAGGCGGACTTAACATTTTTTTTAATTTTTGGATTTTTCAGAAACAAATTAGCAATCATCATTAAGCTTACAAAAGTAATCTTCTTAGAAGAATTAGTGGAAGAGGTTATATTTAAAAAATTGATCTCCCTTCTTCTATTTAAAAGTGTTTCATTTTCAAAAAATAAATTAACTTACATGTTATTTTTAAATATATGGCCATTCATAAAGCAGTGGGACACTTGCTTATTCTAAGAGCAGAAAACTTTTCCTTCAAACCAAATACTTCATAAGAGTTCAACATAGACAGCAGACAAGAAGAAAAGTACTGTAATGGCTGAAGCCAAAATGTTAAGCATAAAGTCCTGTGTAACCCTGTAGAGCTAAGATCAGTAAGCAGAAACTCCTCACAAAGGAGTAACACCTCTCTAAACTCAAACAATTGTGCCAATTTTCTCTGCTCAAAAAATGTAATATCCAACCAGCCTCTTTGGCTAATGTTGGTTGTATAATGTTAGTATTGGCCCAGGTTTGATCTTGATCAGCAGTACCAGATGGTGAGAGGGTAACTGATAGACTCTGTGAACCTGAAGACAAGTAAAGTTCACATAAACCTACGTGGAATGCTCTTGTGTTGAGTAGTATTTTACTTGCCTTTTCTATTTCTGTTTTTTGGTGTATAATATGTTACTCCTTCAGACCATTTCTTACAAGTTAAAAAAAAAGTAAATGACACCCAGAGAGAGTTGGTATAATGCCAGGTTTTTCCATGATTGCGGAACAAAGCCAAGTGGTTTTTCTCTCTATTCTTTTATCGATAAATTTGAATTTCTAATCCTTTTTGATAAGCATGCCTCACCTAGGTTATCTTTTTGCCTTTCATTTTGTGTACAACCACCCACCACATCAAAAGAACAAAAAATTAGTATTTTTACAATGTAAAACAAAATCAAGCACTTGAAAAATTCAGATCTGTTGAAATAATAATTAATAACTGATAACAGAAAAGGAATTTCCATTCTCTAAAAGCAGGTTTCACAGGGCCCTATAGAATTGCTTCACTCACTAATAATAAAACTGTCTAGTCCCACCAAGATGTCTACAAAAAAACAGGAATGAAGCGGGCAATCATATCTATCTCCAAAAAAGGAGTATAAGTTTATCCATATGTGTTGTTTTTAATTGTTTTCCCAGCTTTATTGTGTTATAATTGACAAATAAAAATTATATTTAAAATATATGTGATGTTTTGATATATCTATACATTGTAAATGATTACCACAAGCTAGCTAACATATTAATCACCTCACAGAACTACCTTTGGGTGTATTTATGTGGGCTAATAATGTTTAAGATCTACTCTATTTGCAAATTTTAAGTATAGATTATAGGATTATTAACTATAGTTACCATGCGCAACAGTATATCTGCAGATTTATTCATCCAACATAACTGCAACTTTGTACCTTTGACTAACATATCCCCATTTTCCCCATTCCCCCAACCCCTGCACACAGGGTTCTACTCTCCAATTCCATGAGATCAACTTTTTTAGATTCTACATGTAAGTGAGATCATGCAGTATTTGTTCTTAGTTTATTTCATTTAGCATAATGTCATCCAGGTTTAACCACTGTCACAAATCACAGGATTTTCTTCATTAAAATAGTCACTAACTGACAAATATAAATTATATATTTATGGGGTACAACATGATATTTTGAAAGATGTATATTGTAGGATGGCCAAATCAAGTTTATTAACATATGTATTATCTCACATATTTTTTTTTTGGTGAGAACACACAAATATATTCTCTTAGCAATTGTAATTTTACAGAATTTTAAATTGTATTTAGCATACATAAGGTAGTATATATTGTTATATATATGTTAAGAATGCAGTTATCAGCTACAGTATCATGTTGCACAGTAGGTCTCTGGAACTTATTTCTCCTGTCTCAGTGAAATTTTGCTCCCTTTGACCTACATCTCTGCAATCTCCCCCAACCCCACCCAGCCTCTGGTAACCACCATTCTACTCTCTTCCTCTGTGAGTCTGACTTTCTTAGAATCTACATCTATGTGACATCATGAAGCATCAGGCTTTCTGTGCCTGGCTTATTTAACATAGTGTCCCCCAGGTTCATCCTTGTTGTTTCAAAAAACCGAATCTCCTTTCTTAAGGCTGAATAGTATTCCATTGTGTAATATATACCATATTTTCTGTACCCATTCATCTAATGATGATCACTTAGGTTGATACCATATCTTGGATATTGTGAATAATGCTTCAATGAACATGAAAATTCAGGTATCTCTTCAAGACAGTGATTTCATTTCCTTTGGATATGTATCTAGAGGTGGGATTGTGGAATCATATGGTAACTTTGTTTTTAATTTTTTTTAGGGAACTCCATACTGTTTTCTATAATAGCTACACCAATTTACCATTCTCACTAATAGTGTACAAAGGTTCAACATCCTCATCAATACTTGCTATCTTTTGTCTTTTTGATAGTAGCCATTCTAAAAGGTAGGAGGTGATATTTCACTGTGGTTTTGATTTGCATTTCCTTAATGATTAATAATGTTAAGCACCTCTCCATATATGTGTTGGGCATTTGTATCTCCTCTTTACAGAAATGTCTATTCAGGTCTTGTGCCCATTAAAAAAAAAAAACAAAAAACTGGTTATCTGTTTTCTTGTTATTGAGTGGTATGATTTTCTTATCTACAAGAGGTCTTTGAAAAAAATGTGAAATTTTCATCTTAGGGAAAAATTATGCATGGATTTCAAAATCTCATGTGCCAAAATAATTTTATACTAACTTGTTACAACATGTCTAAACAAGTTCTAGTTTTAAACATTAAAAAGGATATCTGTTTGAAAGAGCCCTTGTCAAAGGATATGAATTCTGCTAAAACTGAAGGAAGAAAAAACATCAAATTTATGTTGAAGCTTGGATGGAAGAATACTGAAATCATTTAAGCTTTATAAAACGTTTACAGGGATAATATCCCAAAGAAACTGACCATCTACAAATGAATAACTCATTTGCAGACCATCCACATTAATTTGCAAGGGAAAAAATTAATCTTATTCATTCCCCAATTGCAGAGGACCAATAATTAACAGCAGAAACAACAGCCAACACCATAGTCATCTTAATTAGTTCATCTTACACAATTCTGACTAAAAAATTAAAGTTGAGGAAACTTTTCACTTGATGGGTGCCAAAACCATTGTACCTAGATTAGCTGCAAATAAGAGCAGATAAAATTTCAGTGGAAATTTTAAACAACTGGGATCAAGATCCTGAAGCAGTTCTTCCAAAGAATTATAACAAGATATGAAATATGGCTTTACCAGTATGATCCTGAAGACAAAGTACATCAAAGCAATGGTTACCAAGAAATGAAAATGGTTCAGTCAAAGCAAAAGCACACAAGTCGAGAGCAAATATCATGGCAAGAGTTTTTTTTCTGATTCTCAGAGCATTTTTCTTGTTGACTTTCTAGAAGGCCAAAGAATGATAGCATATGCTTATTACAAGGGTATTCTGAGAAAGTTAGCCAAAGCTTTAGCAAAAAATGCCCAGGAAATCTTCACCAGAGTCTTGGCATCAATGTAATATCTCCTCTTTCATTTCTGATTTTATTTTTCTTTCCTCCTTTTTTTAGTTAATATAGATAAAGGTTTGTTGATTTTATCTTTTTAAAAAAAAAACTACTAGTTTTTTCTTTACTATGGCTCTTTTAGTCTCTATTTCATTTATCTCTGTATTGATCTTTATTACATGTATTATATACTTTCTTCTATTAATTTGGGGCTTCCTTTTCTAGTTCCTTAAGATGTAAAATTAGGCTCTTTAAGAGCTTTCATTTTTTATTCACTTAAGTGTTTAATGGTATAAAATGTCTTAGAACTACTTTTGAACATTCCATAAATTTTAGTATGTTGCTTTTATATTTTGGGTCTCATGTATTAATTAGGGATTTTCAGAGAAAAGGAACTAATAAGATATACACAGAGATTTAGGAGGAGATGTTATGGTAATTGACTCATGTTATTATGGAGGTCAGGAAGTCCCACAATATGCTGTCTGGAAGCTAGAGACAAAGGAAGGCTGATGGTGAAATTCAGCCAAAATTCGAAGTCTAGAAAATGTGCAGTGAGGAGGGCACTGATTCAAGCCCACAGTCTGAAGGTCTAAGAACCCACAGTTCCAATGCCTGAGGGCAAAGAATATGTTCCAGCTCAAGAAGAGAGAGCAAAGTTTCCCTTCCTCCACTTTGTTGTTCTACTCAGGTGGTTTGTTGTTCTATTCAGGTGGTCCTTCAATGGATTGGATAGTGGTGGCCCGCATTTGTAAGGACAGATTTTCTTTATTCAGTCTATGGATTCAAATGCTAATGTCTTCCAGAATTATGCTTACACATTCTTAAACAACGTCTCACCACCTTTCTAAGTATCCCTTAACCCAGTGAAGCTGATACATAAAATTAACCATCACATGCCAAGAGATTTTACTTTCAAAAATTTTTTTCTTTCACCCATTGGTTATTCAGCATTGTGTTTTTTAGTTTCCACATATTTGTTAAATTTCCAATTTTTGCCTAGTTTTGATTTCTAGCTTCACACTATTGTGGTAACCAAAGATACTTGATATAATTTCAGTCTTTTTAAATTTGTTAAGACTTTTCTCATGGCTTAACACATGGTCTATCCTGAAGAATAATCTGTTTGTGCTTGAAAAGATTCCTTTCTTCCTCTTGCTGCCTTCCATTGTGATTCATTAGCTTTATATAGTGGTATGTATTGATTCCTTTCTCTTTCTCTTCATCTTTTGTGAATCTACTACATTTTTCTCTTTACCATGAGAAAACACAAAACATCTTATAGTTATAATCATCTATATTAAGCTAGTAAGAACTTAACTCATGAAAAAACACTATAACTTTTTCCTGTATTTTACGTTATTGATGTCATAATTTATATATTTTGATATTGTGAATCCATTAACAAATTATTATAGCTATTGTGTTATTTTTAATACTTTTGATCTTTAACTTTTATATTGCCATTACAATATTAGGGTATTCTGTATTTGATAATATTCTCACCTTTACAGTGACAATTATACTTTCATATATTTTCATGCTGTTAGTGTTCTTTTGTTTCAACTTGAAGAACTACCTTTAGAATTTCTTGTAAGAAAGGTCTAGTGGTGATGAACTCCCTCAGCTTTTGTCTGGTGAGGTCCTCATGTCTCCTTTACTTCTGAAGGATAGCTTTGCTACATCTGGTATTCTTGGTTGGCAGAATTTTTTTCTTCGGAATTTTGAATATGTCATGCCACTCTCTCCAAGCTTGTAAGATTTCTACTGAGGAATTTACTGTTAGTTTCATAATGGTTTCCTTGTATCTGGTGAGTCGCTTCTGTCTTGCTGTTTCTAAAATTCTTTGTCTTTGACCACTGAGAATTTGATTATAATGTGCTTCATTTCCCTATCCAAATTTTGGAAGTTTTCTTTTATTATTTCTGTGTATAATCTTTCTGTCCCCATCCTCTTTTCTCTGCTTCTTCTAAAATTTCCATAATGCATATATTGGCTTCCTTGATATAGCCCATAGATCCTACAGACTTTCTTCACTCTTAGTCATTCTTTTTGTTCCTCTGACTGGGTAATTTCAAATGACTGTCCTCCAGCTCACTAATTATTTCTTTTGCTTAATCAGGTCTGCTACTGAAGTTCTCTATGGAATTTTTTCTAATCAGCCATTCTGTTTTTCAGTTCCAGAATTTCTGTTTGGTTCTTTTTTATAGTTTCTCTTTGTTGAAGTTCATATGTAGTTTTCCTGATTCCATTTAATAGTCTATCTGTCTTCTGTGGTAGCTCACTGAGCTTCTTTAAAATGATCATTTTAAATACTTTGTTAAGTAGTTCATAGATCTCCATTTCTTAGAGTTGGTTATCCAACTTCATTTTTTTCCCTTGGTGGTGACATGTTTCCCTGATGATTCATAATCCTTGTGACCTGGTGTTGGTGTCTGTACATATAAAGAAACAGATACCTTGTTCAATCATTACCGGCTAGGTTAAGCAGGGAAAGCCCTTTACCAGTTAGACCATCCAGAGATTCTGGGTGGGCTGGCTGGCACAGTTCACAGGTGAGCTTGTTGCTGGGGACTTTAAGCATTCTGGCATAGTGTCTAGGTTCATAGGGGTACAGCCAGCATTAATCAAGGTGAGCCTCAAGCTTGGGTGCACTTGGATAGGTCTTGTGCCTTATTTACCTCCAAAAGGAGTATAAGCCCATCTACATAGGAGTTCTTAAATTAGGTGCATTATATTTTTCAGCATGGTGAAAATTAACAAGTAAATAACCCTTCCTCCAAAAGAGTCCTACAGTTTTGATTTTTTACTCCAAAGATACTATTATATTTAAAATACAGATAGCATCCAAAGCATATAGATTATGATCCTAACTCCTACCCACAAAAGGAATGGGACAATAAGGGTGTGGATGTAGAGGGAAAATAGAAAAAAATAATTTTTTTAACAATGAATAAAATAGTTTTTAAGGGATTTCCCCCAAGAATTTCTTAGACTATGGGATATAGAACTGCCTGCGTGACATGAGTAGAAAAGTTTCTTTTCCTGTTGGCCTAACAAAGCAAAGGAGACTGGGATTTTTCAACAGGAACAGAGCAACCTTTTGGAAAAGTATTTAAAGAGATCAAAAGTTCTATGAAAGGGTAAGATATGTACACTAGAGGTACAAACTTTCCTAGGAAAACATAAGTTGTGAGAGGGTAGTTCTCACAGTACTGGGTATGAAGTGTTTAAATAGAAACTCTGATCTGAGGAAGTATGGCAGAATGTAGTGGCATTGCTCAGAAATCATTATGGCATCCACATCTTCAAAGCAGGGAAGATTTCATTTTCAGCTCAGTTTCTGAGCTGAAATCTCCCTGAAACATTTAAAATCTTCTTTCCTGTGACTAAAACATGACCTAGGATAAGGAAGAAAAAGAAGCCTATGAAAAGAGAGCACAGAACACTCACATTATACATCAGAGTTGCAGAACCTAGATTCTCAGTCAGAGAAGCCATTTTCATGGTTATAAGACCCATTCTGCAGACTACATTGACAAAAACAGTAAAGGAACATTTTGTTAAAATGCCACTAAAGATGGTATTTTAAACTCATTATTTCCCTTTGTCACCACAAATAATTTAATACAGTGAGTGTGGACATTCAACTCAGCCATTGTAAAGCTATTTTCAGAAAGATCTCTTTCCACATCTGACAAGGGGTGTCAAAGTGGGTCAATGCCCCTTTTGAAGTAGGAATGTCAGCAACAGTAATCCAAACAAGGAAACCCCTAATGGATGTAAAATCAGCACAGAGGATCTAGAAGACTACCAGGAAATTGTCCTCCCAAAGCAAAATTTTGAGACTTCTGAAATGCAATTCTTAAGGAAGTCAACTTGTCTTTATACTCTAGTTCCAAAAATAAAACTTTTTGCAAGATTGGATTACTTGGGATGGAATAATCTGATAATATTTTAGACCGTTTAATGTAAAATTAGGTTCTACATCATATGTACGAAGCTCATGCATTAATTATAAGAATAGTATATGTTTCTGGCCCTGACACAGGAATTCATGGAAGGAGAGAGCAGGATGAGAGGGAGGATGACATCTCACACAGTCTTACGGCCACACACATACACACACACAACCAGAGAGCTGCTACAGTAGTCCTGGATTGAGGTCAAAATGTATGGAGTGTCCAGTAGGGAAAGGAGAGACACTAACACAACGCTGAGTCATAGAGCTGATCAAACAAAAGGATCAAAAACACAAAGCTCATTTTAGTCCAACCAAATCAAGTCCTGGGAAGCTACTCTGGACACTGCAGGAAGTGTGTCCCATCCTAGAGGAAGTTGTGAGGGAAGGAAATTAACCAATATGTGGTATTGGCTTACTATGCTTTATGCATTGTGCTCAGCAACACCGCACACTGGAGAAATTTACCACTAAGCCCTCTATGACCCTTTTTGTCACTGTCTTTTTTTTCTATTGTACTTTAGATTCTGGGGTACATGTGCAGATCATGCAGGATTGTTCCATAGGTACATACATGGCAAGTTGGTTTGCTGCCTCCATCCCCCAATCACCTATATCTGGCATTTCTCCCCATGTTATCTCTCCCCAACCTCCCCACCCCCACTGTCCTTCCCCTAGCCCCCGAAACAGACCTCAGTGTATGATGCTCCCCTCCCTGTATCCACGTGTTCTCATTGTTCAACACCCACCTATGAGTGAGAACATGCGGTGTTTGATTTTCTGTTCTTGTGTCAGTTGCTGACAATGATGGTTTCCAGATTCATCCATGTCCGTACAAAGGACACGAACTCATTTTTTATGGCTGCATAGTATTCCATGGTGTATATGTGCCACATTTTCCTTGTCCAGTCTATCATCGATGGGCATTTGGTTTGGTTCCAAGTCTTTACTATTGTATAGTGCTACAATGAACATACATATGCATATGTCTTTATATGTGCCAGATTTCAAAGGGAATGCTTTCAGTTTTTGCCCATTCACTACAATATTGGCTGTGGGTTTTTTGTAAATAGCTTTTATTATTTTGAGATACACTCCATCGATACCTAGTTTATTGAGAGTTTTTAGCGTAAAGGGATGTTGAATTTTGTTGAAGGCCTTCTCTGCATCAATTGAGATAATCATGTGGTTTTTGTTTTTGGTTCTGTTTATGTGGTGGATTACGTTTATAGACTTGCGTATGTTGAACCAGCCTGGCATCATCCCTGGGATTTATAGACTTGTGTACATTGAACCAGCCTGGCATCATCCCATGATGGTTCAACGTACACAAGTCTATAACTGTAATCTTGATGGTGATGGATAAGCTTTTTGATGTGCTGTTGCAATCAGTTTGCCAGTATTTTATTGAAGATTTTTGCATCTATGTTCATCATGGATATTGGCCTGAAGTTTTCTTTTTTTGGTGAGTCTCTGCCGGGTTTTGGTATCAGGACGATGTTGGTCTCATAAAATGATTTGGGAAGCATTCCCTCTTTTTGTATTGTTTGGAATAGTTTCAGAAGGAATGGTACCAGCTCCTCTTTGTATGTCTGGTAGAATTCGGCTGTGCCCCTGTCTAGACCTGGACTTTTTTTGGTTGGTAGGCTATTAATTGCTGCCTCAACTTCAGCCCTTGTTATTGGTCTATTCAGGGTTTCAACTTCTCCCTGGTTTAGGCTTGGGAGGGTGCAAGTGTCCAGGAATTTATTCATTTCTTCCAGGTCTACTGGTTTATGTGCATAGAGTTGTTTGTAGTAATCTCTGATTGTAGTTTGTATTTCTGTGGCATCAGTGGTGATATCCCCTTTATCGTTTTTTATTGCATCTATTTGCTTCTTCTCTCTTTTCCTTTTTATTAATCTGGCTAGCAGTCCGTCTATTTTTTTGATCTTTTCAAAAAACCAGCTCCTGGATTTATTGATTTTTTGAAGGGTTTTTGTGTCTCTATCTCCTTCTGTTCTGCTCTGATCTTAATTATTTCTTGTCTTGTCTAGATTTTCAGTTTTTTTGATCTTGCTTCTCTAGCTCTTTCAATTTTGATGATAGGATGTCGATTTTAGATCTTTCCTCGCTTCTCATGTGGGCATTCATTTCTATAAATTTCCCGCTAGACACTGCTTTAAATGTGTCCCAGAGATTCTGGTACATTGTGTCTTAGTTCTCTTTGCTTTCAAAGAACATCTTTATTTCTGCCTTCATTTCATTGTTTATTCAGTCAACATTCAGGAGCCAGCTGTTCAGTTTCCATGAATTTGTGAGGTTCTGAGTTAGTTTCTTAATCCTGAGTTCTAATTTGATTGCACTGTGGTCTGAGAGTCTGTTTGTTATGATTTCCACTCTTTTGCATTTGCTGAGGAGTAATTTACTTCCAATTATGTGATCAATTTTAGAGTAGGTGTGATGTGGTGCTGAGAAGAATGTATATTCTGTGGATTTGGGGTGGAGAGTTCTGTAGATGTCTATTAGGTTTGCTTGAGCCAGGTCTGAGTTCAAGTCCTGGATATCCTTGTTAATTTTCTGTCTTGTTGGTCTATCTAATATTGACAGTGAGGTGTTAAAGTCTCCCACTATCATTGTGTGGGAGTCTAAGTCTCTTTGTAGGTCACTGTCTTTCTACCGCCTTCTAAGCAACCCCTACCACCAACAGTTTGGGCTCTCAGGCAGTTTCCTGATGGATTCCACTTGCTCTCCCCAGCAAAGTTTACCCAGGAACCTTTCCTGATCTTTTCCTCCTTACCTGCTTTAATGTCCTTTCCTTCAATGTCTTGCTAGGTGACAGCTAATCTCAGTAAGAATTTGATGGATTTTAATGTATTATTGAGTCTCTCTTCCCAGACTACCCTTGATAACACCTTGACCTGCCAGGAGCTTTCAGGGCCTTTACTTCTAAGGGAATTGTTGTCCCAATAATAAATCAAGAGTTAGAAGAATGTGGCTACTCAGATAAATCTAAATTGCCTAGGCTTAAAACCTTGGAGGCCTTGAGGTATCTGTTTTATTTTTAATTTCAACTTTTATTTTAGATACAAGAGGTCAATGTACAGGTTTGTTACATGGGAATATTGTGTGATGCTAAAGGTTAGGGTACAGATTCCATCACCCAAGCACCCAGGTAGTGAGCACAGTGCCCAATAGGTAGATTTTCAACTCATTCTTCCCTTCCTCCCCCGCTAATAATCCACAGTGTTTATTTTTCCCATGTTGATGTCCCTGTGTGCTCAATGCTTAGTTCCCACTTATAAGTGAGAATATATGGTATTTACTTATCTGTTCCTACATTAATTTCCTTAGGATTATGGCCTCCAACTGCATCTATGTTGCTGCAAAGGTTTGTTTTCCTTTTAACATGATTTTAAAAATGGGGAGGCCATTAGAAATATTAGCCTCACTTAACACTGGATTCCCAGCCTACCTTCGGAACCCTCTGACCTCCTCTCCTCTCCAGCCTTTGGCTCGTTCTCTTCATGTTCTAATCTCCTCAGTAGTGATTTTGTTTTGGTTTTGTTTTTATCTTTGTGTTTGCAAAAACAAAACAAACATCACTACAAAATCTCATAGGAATATGTTTGTTTTACAAAGTTTACATTCTTGCAAACATGAGAGGGCAAAAGAGTCAATCAAACATAAAGAGATCAGTAAGGAATCTGTCCTTGTACAGTAGAAGTGTAGATTAGAATTGTAATCACTGATACAAGCAAGATATGCCTAGCCTTCTTAAGATAATACTCTATAGTATACCAATCTTACTGGGGATTAAATTAGAATGCAACTAGTTATCTACTCAGATTTTCCTTTATGAAAAAGATGTGAGATGCCTTTTAGGAAATGCAAAGATGTACAGGTTCTTCTTTGAGGCATAGACTGAGTTTTTTAGAGTGAGAAAGTTTTGAAAATCTATAATAGTTAAGATCCCGAAATAATAGTTAAGATCCCGAAATCACTGGCTATAAAATGTTATATTCACACAGCCCAAGGATACTGGCTCTAGGAGGAGTTAACCTAGAAAGTAACAAGAAGAAACAAGCTTGCATTTGCCTACCAGGGGAAGGTGAGAAAGTAAAGTGATGAAGCCAAGACTAAGACCTGTCCCAGATCAATCACTTGCTCAACTTTCTGGCCCACATAATCCCCTGAGATTGCAGGAGAGGATATGAAGAGCCCTAAGAATCAGGAAGTTGATCAAAAGCAAAAAAGAAAGATCTGTAAGTATGGAGAAATAGGAGAAATGTTATTTTATTTTTACTCCCTTTTAGAATGAATGATCCAATCTGGGAGATGTGGTTTTTCTTATCTGAAATTACCCAATATCCCACTATCAGATTTATCTTCCTCAAGAAAAATTCTGATCATGTCATACATAAACCAAGGAGGCATCTACTAGATTCCAGGCTATACAACTCATGTCCTTCTAATTACATTTGGAAAAATCCATCTTTCCCAAATTCTATCACGTTTCACATTTGCTTTAGAATGACATGAGAGAAAACCAGCAGAATTAAGGAAATGCAGATTATATTTGTGAGACTAAATATCCCAGGCACTAATTCAAGAATTCTTACTGGCTATTTACCAAATCTTTCACCCTACTAAGTTTTACCTGGAATCCTATTTCTCAGAAAGATGGAGTCCTGTTATCCTCCAGAAACACTCTAATTCCTGATATCTGGCCTGATTCAGGGATTCTCAACCTTTTGAAACTCAGTGCTCCCCTTATAAAGGGAATACTTTCTAGAGCCCCCTTAACTCTCCGGACATAAAATTCGAAGATAATCTAGCTACATACATAATTGAACAGTAGATTTAAAAAGAAGTAATATGGCTGGGCGTGGTGGCTTACACCTGTAATCTCAGCACTTTGGGAGGCTGAGGCAGGCAGTTCAAGACCATGAGGTCGGGAGTTCAAGACCAGTCTGGCCAACATGGTGAAATACCTTGACTCTACTAAAAATACAAAAATCAGTAGGGTGTGGTGGGGCATGCCTCTAATCCCAGCTACTCAGGAGGCTGAGGAAAGAGAATTGCTTGAACCTGGGAGGTGGAGGTTGCAGTGAGCTGAGATCGTGCCACTGTACTCCAGCCTGGGCAACAGAGCAAGATTCCATCTCAAAAAATAATAATAATATATAACAAAATAATACACTTTTAATATTTAAAAGTCACTTGAGACATGGTACAAATCCTTGCTGTGCAAATTCTTCCACACAGTGAAGACCATCTAATGTCTCTGGCTGAGATATCCACAATGCCAATGACACTCTGCCTCTATCATTGTGACAAACAAAGCTTCCTCAGTGAATTTCCAAAAGGCCTCTACCAGCCGCATGGAGAACTATTTAGCCAGCCGAGTTGCACAGAACCATTAGTAACAACAGCTAGTTATCCTTAGTTGACCTCAGACGTCAGTTCTTTCATCCTTGGATAGAAACTCATTCTTCAAGGAAAGGCACTCAACATCATCCAACAGCTAGATCTTTTTCTCTTTCTAACTTTTAAACTGGTGTGCCCCTTAGTTATCTCTGAATAAAAGTTTTAAAAGTAGTGTCAACAATACATGAAAATTTCAGAATGAAAAGTATAACTTTAGCCAGTAAAAATTGTTGAATTGATATAACACCAAACATCTGAATATTTTCAAATACAAGCCTTTCATCATATACCTAAATAATGGATAAACACATAACATGCAGATGACTGAATTATTTGTCATCTAGAATTTTGTCATGTTTACTCAAGTAGAGTGGAAGTACATGTCTAATGCTGGTCGGTACATAGCTGATCCTAGAATATAGAGCCTTCCTGCCAATGGAAAAGGACTGCTCTCATAGCAACAATTTTGAATTTTCACAACATTTTCTGAACAAAATCTTACCTTTGGAGATACATTACATTTCCAATGGCATTTATTCAGGTATTCTTTTATTTGTTCTTCAAAACTTTACAGGATACCCCTTATAAATCATTGACTATTTGAGTCACATAAAAATTAATAAAAGGGCCTCTGCCCTCAGGAAGCTTATACTCTTAGAGGTCAGATGTGAAAAATAATTACAACTCATACAACGCTTCAATAATACACTTATATGCTAAGTTGAGTATTAACAAGAGGTAGCCTAGGATAAAGGTGTTGGAATCAGGCTGCCCAGTTCAAATCCCAGTCTTTCTATTTATTTTCTTTGTGACCTTAGGCAAGTTACTTAACCTTTCTGTACCTCATTTTCCTTGGCTATAAAATGGGTATAATAGTACTGCGAATAATTATATCTACTTCATACAGAAATTTTGAGAATTAAAAGATCCAATATATGGAATTTATTTAGACTGCACTCATTAAGTGCCTACTGTTGTTTTTGTTGATATAACAGATGCAGAAAGAAAGGATTTTATTTTAACACACTAAGTAGCAAAGGGTTTTCTGGAGGTTTTGCTCCAGTTTTCCAAAATAATGTTACCTCTCCTCAACTCCTTTGCCAGTTATCAAGTGTTCTGGACAAGATCAAAAGTCGACTTAAAGATGGGAAACAATATTAGCCGCTAACAAAAGAGTAGTTAAATAAGTTAAGAGACTTTTTATTTGTATGCACCATTGTGCTTTAGGACTGGCAGAAGAGCTGATACATAATAAGAACTAACAATTACTTAATGAATGACAAGATCAATGGAATATTATTTAGCCATTAAAAATAAATATCCTTATATATTGCTGTGAAAAATCCAGTAAGTATTAGGTGAAAATAGTCACAAATGGAAGAATATGTAAAATCTCTTTTCTGTCTTTAACAGTTTACCTATTTATATTAATGTATATGCACAAATTCTGAGAAACAGCAGACCAAGATGGTAACAATCTTTGTTTCTTAGTAATGAGATTACAGTCGAGTTTTGCTTTACTCTTTGTAAATTACTGAATTTCACTATATCTTTTTGCAATATGTATGTGCTACTTTTATAAACAGAAAAACAAGAATAATAACACTTAGTGGGACACTAATGAGTAGCTAAATGGTCAAAGGCAAAGAGAAAAAATAGTTATAAAGGGTAAAAATTGTTCATTGACAAACAGGTCATTGACCTAGTCCAGAGTTGGCTATTACACAAATAAGCTTTTGAAAATTATACTGAAATTATATATTGTTCATGTTTTTGCTGTCAGTAGCTAATTTTCACTCTACCTTCCTTATGTACCCACTTCAGTTACCATAAGAGCTGACGGTCTTACTACTGTCATCTCACTATCCAAAATTTATTATTTCTGGTCCATAATATTTCCAACTGATTATCTATTCTATCCTGGTTTAAAAACAGAATATTAAAGTCTGAATTTTTGTATCCCTTGTAATTACTTCTCTGTGTATTTTGGAGCTTCCCTGTAACATGAGTCAACTGATATCTTTATTCTTATTTACAATGAAAGAAGCATGAATTAATAAGTTCAAGGACTTTCTGGCAGTGCAATGGTTAAAATTCCTTAGGGTTTGCTGCCTCTTCCTAGCAAATGAAAACAACTTCATGACTTAGTTTGTAGGCTTGGAGTAAAGTACAATTACTATGAAATGACAAGTCAACTATGAAGAAACTGTAGCAGGTGAATCTGCATTTGAACAACACTTCTATTAAAAGTTGCATGCACAGTATATAAAAGAAGCCTGGATTTAACTCTTTGGGTTACTGGCCTCTCGAAAACTGCAATAAAAGAGAGAACTAGAACATTCAAGGAAGATGCATTTTCTCTGTAAAAATTAGCATCTTAACTAAAATTTTCAGTGCACCATGCCACACGAGGACAGCTTGATGGAGCAACTAATGCTGCTTTCCGTATGTCAGCAGAAGCAGTGTTTTGACAGTTCGTGGCATATTTTGCAGGTCTACTGAGACCTCCGGGATTGTACTAAAGGAAGGATTTAGTCTTGTTTCTATGGAAACCATAACTATTCTGTACGCCTGTTAAACAACACAGTTTGCAATATGGTATCTTATTCAAGATGAATAGTCTTTGTAATATATCATTGATAAATTTTTCTCTTTAGATTTCAACATCTGCCTGAGAAAATTCTAAATCTGTGATGACTCCACAAAAAAAGGATCAGCCAGCCACAGTGCAAACAACCTTTATTGCAGTCTGGTTCATGTGCTGGGAAATAAAAATGGTTTCTACCTTAAAGAAAAAAAAAAAAAGGAATTCTGCCCAGAACACAAGAATACAGGAATGACATTTCCACTTTGAACTGACAAGAAGCTAGCATTACCTTAACTAGCTTCTATTTGCATTTCTTTTAATTTCTCACTTTTCTTCACTGCAAAGAGATTGGTGAAATTAAAAATAAATTGGTTTAAGGCTTAAGAAACAGAAAATGTGTGTTGTCTCTTCTCTCTACTAGCTGTGAATATTTATGCACATGCACTAGATTGTAACGTTTACTATTGTACATCAGCACTTATCACAACACCCAGCACAGAAGATAAAAAGCAGTAATAATGTTATAGCAATATCAACCACCATTTGTAGCAAAAGCTATGCTACAGATACTGTGGTTAGTGCTTTACATAAATTATCTTATTTAATTCTAACTACAGCCCTATAGGTAGATACTTTGTTTAGCCCCAGTGCACAGATAAGAAAATTTAAGATTAGTGAACCTAGGAAATTTGGACATTTTCACACAGGTAGTAAAACAGCAGAAATGGAATTAAAGGTTGATCTGATTCCAAATCCTGTCATCCTGACACTAATCAATTCTGCATATGTGTTAAGTGAGTTAATAATTAACAACTTCTCTGAGCCTACTCTAAAACAAATGGGGATGGACCTTACCTCACAGGAGGCTTGTATTCATCCTATGGTTTACTTTATAAGCAATAAAGAACCATACAAATTTTAACACTGATAATTAATATCAGTGTTATTATTGGCTCTGCTTTTACAGGCTAGACATCATCTGCATACAACAAAAGAATCATGTTTGTGCTTCCTATTTTTTGCATGTGGGTAAGTTTATTTTTATACTGATGTCTTCAGAGCATCATATAGACAGTGAATTGCAAAGAAACATGCATGTGAGTAAGTTGGACATTAGCCCGAATGGCAAAGTAGTTGTTTTATATATTATTTTGTCTTATCTCTGTACCAACTGCCTGCAGATCTGAAGACTGGAAAGTCTTCATAAAACTGTAGAGCATTTTTTCATCAGAGCTGGTTATCACATCAAAACAAAGTGGGACCAAACTGCTGCTGCGTTTATTGTGGAAGAACGGGGTTTCTGCTGATTGCAAAAGCTCAGGACAGAGCTGTGAAAAGTAGTGAGGTAGCCACAAGTACTTATGCAACACTGGTTCATTAGTTGATGACATGGCTGATGATGACATGTAGCCTTGCACACACAGGTGTTTAAGTGCCACAGTCTGCCCTTTATTTCTAGTAACAGTTGGTTCTTGTAAGACCTGTCATTACTGGTAGATTGTCATGCTGTGAGGGTCAACATACAGCCCCTAGGGTGGAACCAGAGGACCAAAGACCCCAAGAGCTCCACCTCACTCTTGCTGGGCTGCATGGAGCTGTGAACAGCAGAAACATGGGAACACGTGGTGCAGCAGACAGTCAACTACATCCAGCTTCAAGTTCCAGCTCCACCATAAACTTATTGTATGGTCTTTGACTAACTAACCACTGTACATTTTGATACCTTAGTTTGTAAAGTAGAAACTAATAATACCGGTATGGGAAGGAAGGAAGGAAGGAAGGAAGGAAGGAAGGAAGGAAGGAAGGAGAGAAAGAGAGAGAGAAAGAAAAGAAAGAAAGAGGAGAGAAAGAGAGAAAGAAAAGAAAGAAAGAAGAAAGAAAGAAAAAGAGAGAAAGAGAAAGGGAGGGAGGGAGGGAAAATAAAAGAAAATAAAAGGAGGAGGAGGAAGAGCAGCAGCAAGATGGATGGATGGATGGATAGATAGATAGATGATAGATAGATAGATAGATAGATAGAACAAGCCAGGAGTGGTATGGAGAAAGAGTTCACTGAATGCTGGCTGTTACTATTTTAAAACCTCAAATTAATATCTTTATTTCTTTAATTGAATCTCTACCTTTGCAAATCAGACACCTTCTGGGTTGGGAGGACTAGCATGGACATGAATAAATGAAATATTCTGAAATGGTTTTTAAGTGCTATTTGATATTTTTTCATCATTTCCCTATCCTACATCCTCTATGTATTAGTCTGTTCTTGCACTGCTCTAAGGAAATACCTGAAACTGGGTAATTTATAAAGAAAAGAGGTTTAATTGGCTCAGGGTTTTACAGGCTGTACAGAAAGAAGGCCTAGGAGGTCCCAGGAAATTTACAATCATGGAAGAAGATGAAGTTTGGAAGCTGACACATCTTCACATGGCCACAGCAGGAAGAAGAGAGAGGAGGGGGAGGTGCTACACCCTTTAAACAACCAAATATCCTGAGAATTCATTCACTATCGCCAGAACAGCAAGAGGAAAATCCGTTCACATGGTTCAATCACCTCCAACCAGGCCCCACCTCCAACACTGGGGATTACAATTTGACATGATATTTGTACAGGGACGCAGACCCAAACATACTATTCTACCTCGGGCCACTCCCAAATCTCACCTCCTCTTTATATTTCAAAACCAATCATGCCTTCCCAAGAGTCTCCCAAACTCTTAACTCCTTCCAGCATTACCCCAAAAGTCCAAGTTCAAAGTCTCATCTGAGACAAGGTAAGTCCCTTCCGCCTGTGAGCCTGTAAAATTAAAAGAAACTTAGTTACTTCTGAGACACAATGGGGGTAGAGGCATTGAGTAAATAATCCCTTTCCAAAAGGGAGAAAATAGCCAAAAGAAAGGAGCTACAGGCCCAATGCAACTCCAACATGCAGCAGGTCAGTCTTTAAATCTTAAAGCACCACAATAATCTCCTTTGACTCCCTGTCTCACATCTGGGTGACACTGATACAGTGGGCTCTCTAGGCCTTGTCAGCTCTGCCCCATGACTTTGCAGGGATCAGCCCCCACAGCTGCTCTCAAGGGCTGGCATTGAGAGCTTGCAACTTTTCCTGGTGCACAGTGCAAGCTGTTAGTGGGTCTATAATCCTGGGGTCTGGAATACAGTGGCTCTCTTCTCACAGCTCCACTAAGCAGTGCCTCAGTAGGGACTCTGCATGGGAACTCCAACCCCACATTTTCCCTTCACACTGCACTAGTGGAAGTTCTCTATGAGGGCCCCACTTCTGCAACAGACTTCTTCCTGGATACCCAGGCTGTTCCATACATCTTCTGAAATCTAGGTGAAGGCTCCCAGTCTTCAACTTTTACGCTCTGCATGCCCACAAGCTTAACACCACATGATAGCTGCCAAGGCTTACAGCTTTCAGCCTCTGAAGCAGGAGCCCAAGTACCTGGGTCCCTTTGAACCTTGGCTGGAGCAGCCAAGATGCAGGGAGCAGTGTCCTGAGGTTGAGCAGGGCAGTACAGTGCTAGGCCTAACCCACAAACTCATTCTTCCCTCTAAGGCCTCAGTGCCTATGATGAGAAAGGCTGCTACAAAGGTCTCCAAAATGCCTTTAGGGCCTTTTTTCTCATTGTATTGCTATTAGTACTTCCCTTCCTTTTAGTTACATAAATTTCTGTAGCCTGCTTTAATTCCCCCCAAGAAAATGGGTTTTTCTTTTCTACCATATGGCCAAGCTGCAAATTTTCCAAGCTTTTATGCTCTACTTTCCTTTGAAATGTAAGTTGCAGTTTCATGTCATTTCTTTGTTCACATATGTGAGCATACGCTTTTAGAAGCAGCCAGGTCAAATCTTGAAGGCTTTGTTGCTTAGAAATTTCTTCTGCAAGATATACCAAATTATCTCTCTCAAGTTCAAAGTTCCACAAATCACTAGAGCAGGGGCACAGTGCTGCCAGGTTCCTTGCAAATGCATAACAAAAGTAACATTTGTTCTAGGTTCCAAGAAGTTCCTTATTTACATCTGAGACCTCATCAACCTGGCCATCTCCATCCATATCACTATCACCATTTTGGGCAAAACCATTCAGTGAGTTTCTAGAAATTCCAAATTTTTCCTCATCTTCCTGTCTTCTTTTGAGCCTTCCACACTCTTCCAGCCTCTGCTGGTTCCCAGTTCCAAAGTCACTTCCACATTTTTGGGTATCTTTATAAAAATGACCCACTTCTAGGTATTAGTTCTCTGTGTTAGTATATTTTAACACTGCTAGAAAGAAATACCTGAAGCTGAGTAATTTAAAAAGAAAAAAGGTCTAATTGGCTCATGGTTTCACAGGCTGTACAGGAAGTATGGCTGAGGAAGCCTGAGGAAACACAATCATGGCAGAAGGTGAAGGGAAAACAGACACATCTTCACAGGGCCTAAGCAGGAGGAAGAGAGAGAAGGGGAGGTGCTACATGGTTTTAAACAACCAGATCTCATAAGAACTCACTGTCATGAGAACAGCAAAAGGAAAATTCACTCCACGATCCAATCACCTCCTACCAGGCCTCACCTTCAACTCTGAGGATTACAATTTGACATGAGATTTGGGTAGGGACACACACCCAAACCATATCACTCTATATTTCTAGGTACTGTGAAAATAATGATGAATGACTCAGTCTTTTCAGAAAATTTATAGTAATACACAGCACGTAGCAGATGTTTAATAAATATTCATTTAATTAATTAAATTAATAAATGAGTGGCATTAAAGCTTGGTTTCTTGGGGCTGGGCATTATGGCTCATGCTTGTAATCCCAGCACTTTGGGAGGCTGAAGCAGGGAGATCACCTGAGGTCAGGAGCTCAAGACCAGCCTGGCCAACATGGTAAAACCTCATCTCTACTAAAAATACAAAAGTTAGCTGGGCTTGGTGGCAGGCACCTAAAATCCCAGCTACATGGAAGGATGAGGCAGGAGAATTGCTTGAACCCAGGAGGCAGAGGTTGCAGTGAGCTGAGATTGCACCATTGCAATGCAGCCTGGTTGACAAGAGCGAAACTTTGTCACACACATGCGTACACACATACACACACACCCACACACAAACACCTTGGTTTTTAGGGTTCACTGGAATAAATTTTTACCTTGATACCTAAACACAATATTTTAATTTAAAAAATCTTATCATTTGCTAGTCTCAAAATAAATTGTTCTTTACAAGAGGAGGCTCTAAGGCCTATTACTCCAATTTATATCTCACTCTGTTTTTCTGCTTACAGATGATAAAAAAGCATTATACAATTCTGCATGGCTTAACAACAGGGCTCCATCCTGAGAAATATATGATGGTGATTTTATTGTTATATGAACATCATACAGTGTATTTACACAAACCTATATGGTACAGCATACTACACACCTAGGCTATATAATACAGCTTATTGCTCCTAGGCTACAAACCAATACAGCATGTAACTATACTGAATACTACAGGCAATTGTGGCACAAAAGTAAGCATTTGTGTATCTAAACATAGAAACAATGTAGTCAAAATATGGCATTATAATCTTCTGGGACCACTACTGTGTATGCAGCCCATCATTAACCAAAATGTCATTATGTGATACAGGACTGTGTTATATTCACCACATCAAGAAGTCAAAGTTAACACCATTAGGACATAATTCTTGAAAACCTGACACTTCAGAGATCACAGTCCCGGATTTTAACTTTATTAAATCATAATATTTTAGAATTGAAGGAATCTTAAAGATAAATTTTTATCTAACATCCTAATTTATAGACAAGCAGTCTGATGTCTGAAATGCTTAAGTCTTTCTGTGATCACTCAAATAGTGCAGTGATACGGACAGGGCTAGACTCTAACAAAACAGTAATATTAAAACAATCATGTGTTTAGTGTTTACTATGTGCCAGGCATTACTACCTGGTACAACTCTTTCTGCCATGAGATTCTTTAAAGAAAAAGAAGCAGAGATTTGAGGAAAGATTTTGTCTACATGTGTGAAGAAAAAAATATATTTTTGATATCGCCAGAAAATATCATGGGCTTCCCTTACTGAGTTTTTTCCCAGTTTTAGTGAGGTATAATTGACAAAAATTACATATATTCATAGTGTATAAAATGTGGTGATTTAATATATCTCTACAATGTGAAATAATTACTACAATCTAATTAACACTTCTATACCCACACATAGCTACCATTGTGTGTGTGTGTATATGTGTGTTGACAACACTTAGGATCTGTTCTCTCAGCAAATTTCAGGTAAACAATACAGTAATATTGATGATAATCACCATGTTATACATTAGGCTATTACTGGCTCTTTGTTCATTAATCACAGATTCAAAATCCTGACATATTGGAAACTGCTTTCCTTTTAAATATTTACCTGTCCCTTAGCAAACAAGATAATCCAAACAATTCTTGTATAGCACATGCTCATTAAAAGAGGTATAGTTTTAAAGAGATAATTCTATTGTTTTTAAAGTGGGCAAAAACAACACGGAATGTGACTGTATGACCAAGTGAGAAGTGGTAAATGAGGAAAGTCTGGGAAATAAAAACTCACTCATTTCCTATCCCTACTTCTGTCTACTCTCCTAAACCTTCTAAAAATGTAAAACATGAGTGCACCTGGGAAACTAGGGCTTCACAAACTTTTTAAAAACGGGGCAAGTAGGGTTTATTCTAAAACATGTCTCAGCTGCCCTGCCTACGTTGAGATGCTTTGCAGGATACTAAACCAGCTCAGATTGTGTTGAAGCTTCATTGCAATAACCATCTTGAAGAGGCTGTTTCATTGTGATGCTGCTGGCACTTTTACGAACTAAACTCCCCTAAAAAGGGTTATAGAGTTTAGAGCAGACCATGCCATAGCAGATACCTTGAATTGCCACTGTGTCGAATCAATTTTACTATAGCATCACTATTTTACAACCGTGAGAAATAATGGAATTAGAGATGCATTACATTTGAGAAGTATTTTTATTGGTTCAAATATGTTTTATCAACTAATCCATTTTCAAAAGCCCCAGTCTGAGAGTTACTTTTGTCTTCACCCCTGCAGTTCTCGAATCTTACTGCCTGCTCTTTCTTCTCCCTTCCCGATGTCCCGCTCCCTCTTTTCAGGTTGGTTTCTCTACATTTTCCAAATGAGAAGGGATCACCCTGGTCTCCATGCCGAAGCTAGCAGTTTCCACTTCCTGAATGCATCTGCATTCTTATTCTATTATAGTAATAATGCATGTAAAGTCATACAGTCTCAAAAACCATCACGGAAAAGAGTAGTAGCACCACTCTGCATTCTACCCCACCTCACTCCTTAAAAGCAGACATTTTAACTCTAAGGTGTTTACATACCGTGATTGCCTCTACATTCCAAAATAATACGTGCCTACTATTAGCTCTTGAAATTTAAAATTATCTACTGACTTGCTCTAATAAAAGACTACTTTAATTCTCTTATTATAGCCTCAATATTTTTTAATCACAATTTTTAGTCATAATTTGATTGTGTTAAAATTGTTTACGCAGAGCCAAGAAGCAAACTATGATTATGGTTCCTTTCTTTCCTTTCTTCTACAATATTTTTTTTCCTCTGGAGTTAATAACTTCCCGTTTTGTTCTTAATTTGTCTTTCTTAATGTCTTGATTTTCTTTCTGCAGCCTCTGAAAGCTCTCTAAAATGCTGCTCAGTACCACGTTCTTCTTGGTCAAATCTGTCAGATAGTCTACTACATCCATTCCTCTCCTTTTCCTGATCGAGTCTGGACTGGTTGGCACCTAGCCCTGGTGTCCAGCTGTCAACTCAGATTTCCCCTTGCCACTCTTCTGTTGGATTCTCTTTCCACAGTGCCCTGTCTTCCTCTCTCGTATTGTAGTCTTCAGTTTAGCAGAGCCCTTCTTCCAGGATCTCCTTTAAATAGGGCACTTGGCAGACATATGTTTGAACTCTTGCATGCCTGACATTTTTATTCTACCTTATACTGGATGGATTTTGCTTGATACAAAATTTGATGCTGACATCATTTCCCTCAGAATGCTGGAAACCATCTCCATTTTCTTCTAGCACCCAGCATAGATACTGAGCAATGCCATTCTGATTCCCAGTCCTTTGCTTGTAATCTTTTCTCTTTCTCTCTGAACATTTTTGGAATCTCCTTTAACCCTTGTGTTATGAAATTTTATGATATATGCCTTGCTATGGATGAAATAAATGTTTTCATTTATTTTGCTGGGCACTCAGCAGCCATTTTCAATCAACAAATTCATGTCTTTGGGTTACAGAGAAATTTATTATTATGCTGATTCCTCTCTTTTCTTCTGTTTATCTTCTGGAATCTTTCATTTTCATGCTAGAGCTCCTGGACCGATATTTCAGCTTTATTACCATTTCTCTTATTGTCCATTTCTTTTATTCTACTTTTTGGGAAATTTCTCATGTTCAGTACCTTCATCACTATTACTGTTTTTTCCTTTGTACAACTTCTGTTAGTCCAATATTGAATTAATCCTCTCATTTTCTTAACTCTTCCTTATAGTTCATTTTAAAATCTAATTTCTTGGAAATGTATTCAAGTTTTACATATTTTGTTATCAGTTTTCTTAATTTCTAAGAATTCTTTACTAATCATTTAACATTTAAGAACGTTTTCTGATCATTCATCTTAAAGCATCCTAAATCTTGATTATGAATGCAAAAAAAAAAAAGTTTCATCTCTCAGGCTCTCTTATAGCCTCTCTATTCTTTGCCTTGACTTATTTTCTGCCTGGATCTTTTTTACTATTTATTATTTTGGAGTTTATCTTTCACTTTCTGGAGCTGTCAGAATAAACAGACTGGAGCCTCATCTTTTAGTTTTCCTACTTTTATGAAATCCTCAAGTTTAGGTCTGACACCACCTCCCTGTTCCCCTCTACGTCTGGTGTCCCACTAGCTCTTCCCAGCTGGCAGTGAAAAAAAAATGGAGAAAAGTAGTCACTATGCAAAGTGACAATGGTCACTCTTTATATAAACTTTCTAATAAACCTATCTATTCAGGCTTCTATTTCATTCTGCTATGTCTGTCCTCACACTTTCCTGGCACCTGGTGCAGCCAATTCCCACAGCTTTCTGGGGATCAGCTGAGTACCTTGGCTTGTTCCTTGTCAGTATCCCCTCTGTGTACACCTGGACTTTCCTCCTTGCTGCCCGGTTACCAACTACTCCTTCATCTGCCTTTCATCCTCATATGCAGGTCGGGAGTAACAGATGCCCCTAGTTCTTATTATCTTTGGTTTCTCTTAAGTTTTTTATTTATTTTTAATTTTTCTAAGAGAAAAGGCAGAATGATCTTTTTCCACTTTAAAACCATTATTATTCTCCATAAACATTTATATGATAGTCTGACTCATCATTTTTTTCCCTTCTCCTAAATCCTGAAATTAGAGTGTAAGTGACCACTGTGTTGTCCCCAGGTGTGGTAGACCTTACCTGTGCCATTTCCCTGTGCTTTGGCCAACTTATAAATGCTTTCATATACTTCTCTCTGTTTGGGGGAATTTCTAGGACTGCAGAGGCTGCTCTACCTGTGTAGACATGGCAGTCACAATAGAAGAGGAAACATTCGACCCCAAGAAGCACAGCATCCCCTCACGGATAACTCCAGGAAGCTGATATATTAATACCCTAGTTCCCTCCCCAGCTTAGGTGAGATAATACTGAGGTTTGTGTTTCACATCTTTGCACATAGTTTTTCCATAAGATTAAGTTTCAGTTGCTCACAATGGTGGGTATCTTAAGACCCCACTTGTGGGGAAATAAAATCTAAAACAAATCAGTAGCATAAGTGCTCCTAAGCAAAAAGATCTTTAAGAACTGAATAATTCAAGACCAGATGACAACCAGAACTCTGTTGCTGTTGACAAGTAGGGGTTTGGTGATACCTCACATGTCAAAGCATTGTATGACTAAGATTGTCATCTGTGGTGAACGGAGATGGAATAACGGTGGAAGGAAATACACTAGCCTGTGTAGTCAGTCCCTCCAGTGTGCCAGATACATGGTAATTTTAAGTACTTTGGGGCTGGAGTTGGTAGTTGCTCTTAAGTATCACTGGGATGACTGAAGAAAAAAAATGCCAAACTCAAGTCACCAGCTAATGTCACAGTGGAGAGCCAAAAGTTCCCTCGATCAGTGATAAGAGAGACAGTCAACTTCTTTCCAGATTCTAAGCCTCTTGTTCCCAAGCCAGCAATCAGTAAATGCCCTGAGGATAGAGGTGGCATGCAGAATGTCAGCTTGCTTCATTTCTGGGCTGGGAATCCTTCAAATTCAGACCACATCAGAAACTCTCCAATGCCTTCAAATTATTTTTTTTAGTTTAACAGACATTTTTGGTTGTTCTCAGTAAAATACTTGTCTGCCATGAGCTACTCCATCATAACTGCTTTTTTGCTTTATTTTTCTCTCTCTGTACAAACCAATTATTTCACATTTCAAGGAATTTTACTAAAAAGTATTCATCACATTTACTACAGATTCTACCAGTGGTTATATTTAGAGTGGACTTAGTGTTGCAGGTCATTTGAAGTTGTGTGAGATATAAAACCATTTTTACTATAAGAAATTGTCCCAGACTTACAGAATATCTTCTTTTGCCTACTAAATGCCAATGTGTTCCCAACCATTATGACAATTTCTCTACAAATTTCCAAATTCTCTTAAAGTGAGCAGTATCATTGCCATGAGAACCAGTGGTCTATGACAACCACAATAGCTCCTTGTCAGCTACTCTTTCAGGAACCTAGACATAAGCCATAAGCTCATGCATTTCTCTAGCATAAGTTAATGGTCCAGAGGTAGGTTCATGATACGAATTGACCAAAATAGACTTTAAAAATGACTCTTGAGCTGGGCACAATGGCTCATGCCTCTAATCCCAGCACTACTGGAGGCTGATGCAAGTGGATCACTTTGCACCAGGAGTTCAAGACCAGACTGGCCAACATGGCAAAACCCTGTCTATACTAAAAATGCTGAAATTTGCCAGGCATGGTACATGCCTATAATCTAAGCTACTCAGGAGGCTGAGTCAGAAGAATCACTTGAACCCATGAGGAGGAAGTTGCAGTAAGCCAAGATCACACCACTGCTACACTCCAGCATGGGCGACAGAGGGAGACTCTCTCAAAAAAGGAAAGAAAAGAAGATTCTTATTCCATCATTGTAGCATTCCCTCTCTCTCTCTCTCTCTCTCTCTCTCTCTCTCTCTCTCTCTCTCAACAATGAAGCATGTAAACTTATTGCACTATTAATAATGGTGACGTCTGATTACCACAATGAAATTATGCTTATGATGTCACTGAGTCTATGGGCGGTAGACTAAAGGAGCAAAAACCTGGGGTTCTGATGCCATCTCTGTGCTGCTGAATCAACCAGTTTTAAAGCTCGCCTTACTTCTGAACTTCTAACTATATAAGATAGTTACATGATTGCTTAAGACAGCTTGAGAAAAGATTCTCTAACTTACGTTTGAAAGCATCCAAACTAATACAAGTAGGGAAAGAAGCTCTGCTTTCTAAAGATCTAGGTGTGGCTCTAACTTACACTATTTCCTCAGAAAAAGTCCCTGCCTTCCATCTTTAGAAGGCAGTTTAGTAATTACCTGTGAGGCTAACTGAATATGCATTATTAGAAGTCTAAGTAACATAAAAAATAATTACTGCCAACTTCACCTAAGTAACAAAACAAATAATTACTGCCAACCATACACCACATTCTTCTGAGTTCTGAATATGAATTTATGATGTATCCCATCTCCTTGCACTTGTAGTGATATTTTATTATCCCTATGATTTAGTTAGAATTAAGTTCTGCTGCAAGTGGCAATGACTTCAATAAGACACTTTATTGCTTGTTTAGACAGCTGTGGAAATTCCACTGCAAAGCGTCAGAGTTGAGCTCTATCTAATTTCTTGCTCTTCTATGCATCCTCTATGCCTACACTTACTCTAAGGTCTAATATTGTTACTCCAGCTTCAGCCATCACAACTTGAGAAGGAAAGAAGAATGAGGATGAGCAGTTCATGTTCCTTTCCTCTGAGACTATATTCTATGAACAGGTCAAAAGATGTAACATGAGGACTACAGATGATAGTGCGTTATATTCAGAATTTTTGTTAAATGGATAGATTTTATCTGTTCTTGTCACAGGAGAGGAGAGGTGGATGATGGGGGGATAAGTAATGATGTAAGACAATGAGTATATCAATTTATTACACTGTAGTAACTATAGAGAGAGTATCTATACACACACACATCTATATATAAAATAACACTATGTTATATACCTTAAATATATACAATAGAAGTTATTTTTAAAAAATACATCCTACGAGTCACACTAACAATTTGTGTTTATATCTCACTGGCCAGAACGTAGCCACGTGAAACACCTAACTACAAGTGAAACTGAGAAATGCAATTTCTGCTTTGGGTGGCCATATCCTATCTAAAATCCTGCAATTCCATACTGAAGAAGAAAGAGCAAATGGATATTGAAGGACAACAACCTAAGTCTGACACAGCCTAGAATGACCTCCACTCTCCCTACGACCACTTAGCCTGGCTAACTCTTACTCATTTTGGGTCTCAGTTTAGCTGTTACCTTGTACAGAAAGCCTTCCTGAATCCTTATCTGGGTTAGGTGTCCTTCCTTTACACTCCCACAGTCTCCAATCCACTAATCATTCTCTTCATACACACACACACACACACACACACACACACACGAAGTGATTTGCCTGGGTCATAAAACAGTAGGTGGTCTGATCTAGAGTCTAGTCGAGGTGTTGAACCACTTTACTAAGTTTACCTCCTAATATTTCCTCACTAATCTCTATAAGGGCAGTAAGTTGCCAATCTCAATTACTATTGCATGCTCATTACATAGCTCAAAACCTAACACTGAATAATTCCCAAAAAATACTGGTTAAAAGGAAAACAGCTAATGTCTCTCACTACAATCTGCAGCTGGCCTGTGTTATCTCCAAAACCCAAGTAAATTATCCAGGACAAAAAGTGGCTATTCCCTGATTTATAACATGACCATCTGTTCCAGTCCCTCATTCTTTACAACAGAAAAAAGTAAAGAGGAAGGGAAACCTCACATATGAAACAAAAACTTCAACTTTGTTTTGGTAGAACTGGAGCCTAAATCTTCTGGGTCCTTGTTTAAAGTCTCACATAGGTTCCTACATGAAAGGGGCAGCTCTGAAATTCTAAGAAGATAAATTCTAGGATAAGAATACCTGATTTAAATATTCACAGGAAAACAAGGGGGAGAATCAGACACCAATGAATTCATGTTACAATATGCCTTTGGTTTTTTCATTAATCTGGATTTAGAACTGCTAGTGTCACTACAATATCAAGATATAAAATAGGCCAGCCACAGTGGCTGATGCCTATAATCCTAGCACTTTGGGAGGCCGAGGCAGGTGGATCACCTGAGGTCACGAGTTCAAGACCAGCCTGGACAACATGGTGAAATACTAAAAATACAAAAAAAATAATTAGCCTGGAACAGTGGCAGGTGCCTGTAATCCCAGCTACTTGGGAGGCTGAGGCAGGAGAAACGCTTGAACCCAGGAGGCAAAGATTGCAATGAGCTAAGATTGTGCCATTGCACTCCAGTCTGGGCAACAAGAGCAAAACTCAGTCTCAAGAAGAAAAAAAAAAGATATACAACGTTTCTTATATATAATGCATTTCATATAATGCAGTCATGTGTTTTATACTTCCGCTTTCCATATGCTCTACTTACATACTATCTGCTGGAAAACCACAGTGCTTTTAGATTTGTGGATGTTCTACATACTAAGAAACCGGGACTATATCCTATCCTTGGAGAATGAGCATCAGGGTGCCTCGTTCTCAACCCAGCTAAGATTTTATTGCTTTTGATCAAAGATAACTGTGAAAATCACATGATTTATATGATCATTTTTTAAAATCTCAGCACAGTGTCCCAGATGTGTAAATCTGAATCTATATTTGATGAGCTCCTACATTATTTAAAGCAATGAAGAAAAGCACAAGCATGATTTAACACTAGCTTCTAAGACATCCTGTCATTATGCTGGAGATCTGACCTCAGGGCTGAGCATGATGGGAAAATGGGAGTTTAGATTGGATCAGGGAAATTCAGACCCATTGAAAAACAAACTCTTCTGATTCACCACCACCTCCAAATCTCCCTTCTCTACTGAATCCACATCCCCACTTCATAGCCCCACTACACGTCTATGTTAATAGGAGAAGTCCAACACACAACTTGGATTTTCTTTTCCCAAAAGGTACCACATTTCAGTGTTCCACATTCTCATTCAAACTACCAAAATATCAGTATGAAAATGTAAAAGTATAATTTGTATACAAATATAGAATAAATATTAATGAGAGTACCAAAGAATGACAAAGCTGATTCAAAGAGATTTGAAAAATGAAGATTTTCACAGTGATCGGAGGAAGAACTGCTAATACTGCTAAGTTAAACAAAACTGCTTGAAATCCTTCAGAGCAGTAAGACCAGGCTCTTTGATGTTAAGTTCTCTACAGAAAAGAAAAAAATTCATATAAAATTATCCTACCTTATCAAGTTAGAGAATTATTTAATCAAGTGTACAAAGTTTATTCCCCTAAGGAGTTAAAAGATCTTCAAGAAAGCCAATTAGACAATGTTCTTTGCATTATATTAAAACTTCAAATGATCATTTTTTGCCTCAATTCTGTTAAACCTCTTTAGCCAAAGTCCAATAGAAACAAACCTATACTTGAACAAACTGGGTTTATTACTTGTTAACAGCAAGGAACACTCAACATGGGGAATTGTTAAATGCTTCAGTTAGAGACTATGAGAATGCATATACTATAGAATTTGGATTTTGGATTTTGTTTGAGTGATTTGGGGTGGGGGGTTTAAGAGAGTCAGGGTTTGCCCTAGATCAGGTGTTGTTAGAAAAGAAATGCAGGCTGGGTGTGGTGGTTCACACTGTAATCCCAGCACATTGGGAGGCCAGTGCGGGTAGATCACCTGAGGTCGGGGGTTCCAGACCAGCATAGCCAACATGGTGAAACCCTGTGTGTACTAAAAAAAAAAATTAGCTGTGTGTGGTGGCAGGTGCCTGTAATCCCAGCTATTCAGGAGGCTGAGGCACGAGAATCACCTTAACCTGGGAGGCAAAGGTTGCAGTGAGCCAAGATCATGCCATTTCACTCCAACCTGGGCAACAAAGTCAGACTCTGTTTAAAAAATAAATAAATAATAAAAGAGAGACAATTCTATTATTGGGTAAATCAGTAAGTCTTATCTGTAGAGAGGTACAGTAGAAAAAGGATAAAGTTGTGACTGACAAAGAAGCAGGAGTCACTCACTTTGACTGAAAAAGGAGTATTCAGTATTTTATGAATGACATTGTGACCTTGCTTTTGTCTGTGCTTTTAAAAATATGGTCTTGTTTTATCTCATTTTATCAGAGCAACCTTGATCTCATTTATCTCTGAGTAACCTTGTCTGAGGTTGGTATTCTGTGAGATTGTTTATATCTCATAGGAGAATAATATGGCCTAGCTGTGAATGGCAAGCCAGCTTATCACTACCAGGGGCTGCTTTTTCCCCCCTCATTTCTAACTTTTGGATAATTTTTCTTAGCAGAATAAATGCATAAATAAATGAATAACCTGCCAGAATAAATTTTATTTACAAAAATAAAATGGAATGCCTCCCACTCAGGAATCATACAGTTCAAACCTGCTCACATTTCATCGTCATCGTCATCATCATCATCATCATCAAAAATAATTGCCTTCTCAGTCCTACCACCTCAAGGAAAACCTTCCCTGACGACAGCAAGAACAGCAAGCACGGTGAAGGTCAGGCTGTGATCTTGCCAAAACATGTTGCTAAAAAACCTTTGCTAAAAGCTTCAACCAACTGATACAGCATTCTCTCATCTTTCAGAAAAGACGTCCCTTTTTAAGTAGGGATACTAATAGCTAGACAACATGGGTCAGGGTCACACTAAGTTTATTAAAAGGGACATACTCAGTGCCCAGGAAGGTCCTAATCACTAAGTCTTAATGCTCCTCTCTTATTTATCAGCGACGTGGCACCATGGTGAGAGTGTCTACTATTCAGCTGCTTCCCAGAATCCTCTTCACTTCCCCCTCCAGATGGAGTTCCCCGTACCTCCTGCTGCTCACCCCCGGTTACAGTTTACTCCATTCATATGTGGCTTTCTCGGGATCATGTCATTAACACCAGGAGGGCAACCGGGAACAGATTATGCACAGTCTAATTTTTGTCATCTTCTTTGAGACTTTTGTGCCATTTGGCTGGCTTCCAACTATGTGCTTGACTTACGGCACCAGTCCAATTTTGTTCCTGTTAGTCAACCATGCAAATTCTTCCTTACATCTAGCTGAAACTTTTGAGAACTCTATGAGCGTTTTAACAACCAAGATTGTAAAGATAATACAAAGCAATCAGAACCCAAATTCATCTCCTTCTGACTCACAAACCACATTTTCTCTCCTTTTATAAGAAAACTCGCTTGATTTTTTAAAAAATGAAATGTCACTACTTTTCTCTCTTTCAAACAAGACTTTATAGCAAAACTAAAGAAAATGTTTTTATACCTAGTGGTTAGAAAGTGTGTGACATTCTCCAAAAGAGGATAGCTAGTGGAAGATAAAAATGAAGTTAAGTGTAAGGTACGTAACACATTTGGCTTCCATTACTTCCATGAGTAATTCTTATCCACTCAGAAATGTCAAATTTAGAGCATCTCGTGAGCTGTGATCCAGTTGGACATCTTTTGTGTTCCTTAAACAGCAGGAGATAGAGCAAAAAAGGGAAGTGTTATGAGGGATCTAGAGAAGCATGTTCCAAGTGTGCATTGCAATTGAAAATAAATAGCTTTCTTAGCCATGATGTGCTCTCTCCTTTGCTGAATGTATTTTCCATTGAGTTGCATGCTACCTTTTGTGAAAGGAAAATACATCTTGGGGCCCCAAATCACTAAGGTAAAGGGAAAAGTCAAGCTGGGAACTGCTTAGGGCAAACCTATCTCCCATTCTATTCAAAGTCACCTTTCTGCTCACTAAGACAAATGCAGATCTGATTGCCTCATTTGGAGAGGTTAACCAGAAACTCAAAAGAATGCAACCACTTGTCTTTTATCTGCCTGTGACCTGGAAGCCCCCTCACCCCTTCAAGTCCTCCAGTGAAGGCCTCAGTTGTTCCACCTTTCCAGACGGAACCAATATTCATCTCACATATATTGATGTCTCCTCTCTCCCTAAAATGTGTAAAACCAAGCTGTGTCCTGGCCACTCTGGGCACCTGTCATCAGGACCTGCTGAGGCTGTGTCACAGGTGTGTCCACAACCTTGGCAAAATGAACTTTATAAATTAACTGAGACCTGTCTCAAATTCTCAGCATTTGCACTTTGATACATTCTTCTTGCCGTGAAAGCTCAGAGTTTGAGGGACCCAACATCTGCCATCACTTTAGCTGCTGTATAGCCATCCAGAACCAGTGTCCCGTGACAGACTCTGGAATTAGATTAGGCATGAGGACGCTTTTGTGGAGACTTAGCAAAAAACTTATTTCAAAGTAAGGGTGGGAGGTTTTATTTTCCAAAGAAGACAATATCAACAGGCAGCAGGTAGCAGGAAGTCAAGGAAAAAAAAATAGCCATACACATAGACACATATGTGTGTATGTCTGTATTACATATATATTATATATATATTACACATGTATTATACACACACATACACATATACAACAACTCACTGTATATACATATCCAATGTAAAATACTCTTACACTGTGACATTGACACTGGAAGGCAGGATCTATGTGTGTTCCCCTCACACCACCTTGAATCTAGGCTGACTTCTGTGATTGCCTTGAACCACAGAATGTGGCAGAAGTGCTGCTGCATGGCTTTTCCAGCTAGGTCATAAAAAGCAATATGGCTTCCACCAGGCACTCTCGCTCTCACTCTCTCGGTGCTTATTTTCCCTTGTGATTCAGCCACCATGTTTTAAGGAAACCCTGGCCACATAGAGTAGCCATGCATGGGTGTTAAAGCTGATAGATCCACGAAGGCCCCATCAACTGCCAGACAGGTGAGTGCTTCAGACTCCAGATGATTCTAGCTTCCTATCTTCAAGTATTCCAGTCAAGGCCCTGTACACTGTAAGCCAGAGGCAAGCCATCTCTATTGTGCCCTATCTGAATTCCTCACCCACAGAAACCAAGAGAGGTGAAGAACAACTTTATTTTTTTGAGACAGAGTCTCGCCCCATCACCCAGGCTGGAATACAACGGAGCGATCTCGGCTCACTGCAACCTCTGCCTCCCAGGTTCAAATTATTCTCCTCCCTTAGCCTCCCAGGTAGCTGAGATTACAGGCACCTGCTACCACGCACAGTTAATTTTTGTATTTTTTATTAGAGATGGGGTTTCTCCATGTTGGCCAAGCTGGTCTCGAACTCCTGACCTTGTGATCTGCCCACCTTGGCCTCCCAAAGTGCTGGGAATCCAGGCATGAGACCATGCCTGGCCCACAACTTATTTTAACTCATCAAGCTATGAGGTGATTCGTCATACAGCAATAGAGAATATGGATGGATTTAGCAATTGAGACATCTGAAAAATAGAGACATGGCAATCTTGAAACATGACTCTAGATATACATACCTCTCCTGTCCCCTCTTTCCACTTCACACATGAGGGGATTTGCAGAGATTCCTATCACATAACTTTTTTCAGGTTAATTATGGAAGCACTAGTGTAAAGTTGAAAATCACCATTGCACTTGTTACAACCAGAATCTCAGGAAATATACTCACTCCTACATGCCTAGTATATACATGCTGTCTACTTTATGTGGTTATCATATTATGTTCTCGAATTCATCCACTGTACAGTGGAAAATACTGACAATATAAATATTTCTATCTCTGAAGTACAAATAAAAAGTTTGATTTGAGATTCAGTGAACTAAACTAATCTCCTGGGTCCCATAAAAATTTATTTTGGTATCACCAATTTATTTTTCTCCCACAGGGAGCTCTGTAAGCAGTGAAGCAGTCAGCCAGAACTTGAGAGTATCCAAGGAGCCCTCTACTCCAAAAGAGGCAATTGTCAGACGGTCTTCATACAGGATCTCATTAAATACCTGCATAAACCCTCCAATATGACCACACCAGGCTCGGCTAGAAGTCCAATGCGCTATCTGTTGCACCACAGAGCCAGCTAAACCTTCCAATATGATGAAACCCCATCTCTACTCAAAATACAAAAATTAGCTGGGCGTGGTAGCGTGTGCCTATAATCCCAGCTATTAGGGAGGCTGAGGTAGGAGAATCACTTGAACCTGGGAGGTGGAGGTTGCAGTAAGCTGAGATCATGCCATTGCACTCCAACCTGGGTGATAGAGCAAGACTTCATCTAAAAAAAAAAAAAATGCCTGGCACAGTGGCTCAGGCAGATCACTTGAGGTCAGGAGTTTGAGACCAGCCTGGCCAACATGGTGAAACACCATCTCTATTAAAAAATATCAATCAATCAATCAATCAATAAACCCTATGCAGTTAATCTACATTGCCATTTTACAGATGAGAAAACTGAAGCACAGAAAAGTAGAATAGAAGCTCTTTCTAAACACATTTAACTTATATAAATTCAGCCATACACATTCAGTCAAAATATAAAACAGGATACTTATTTTTAACAGTGTCCATTGCTCTAGCCATCTCACTCAATAATCACTTGTTTCAGATGTCCTGTGAAAATACTTCCACCTTAAAGGGTGTGTGGCCGCACAGGTCTACTTGAGTCTGTACTGAAAGAATGTGAAGATTGTAACACTGCACTCCAGCCTCGGTAACAGAGTGAGACCCTGTCTTACCAACAGCAAAAAAAGTGTGAAGAGCTTTCAGAGGTGATTTTGCCTGTACACACTAACTTAAGAAGCTGACCCTCATCACCATCAGGGCCCCGCCTGGCAGTAAGTTGTCCAAGGTCATAAAACTAGCAAGCGGTGCAGCAGAGGTTCAAAGTCAAGTTTATCTGACTTAGAATCACATTTAATCCTCTCTGCTACACATATTTTCTCTACAAATCCACCATCTTTACTTGACAGATTTGCATGCCTGCTTGCTTGGGGAAAACTCTATATACATCATCATCAGGGTCACAAAAACCAAGAGGAATGGAGTCCCTGTAGAACACTGATGGAGAGCACTGAATCTGGACTCAGCTGCCTGGGCTTTCACCCCAGCTCTGCAACTTACCTGCCAAATGAATGTTTTCATTAGCTATTGTTACATAACAACCACCCCAAAAGTGTGTGATATAAAGCAATCATTTACTATTAGCTCTCATGGTTTTCTGTGAGCAGACTGGGTTTAGCTGGGTGGTTCTGGAGTCTCTCCTGCCATTGCAATCAGGATTTAACTGGTGCTACAGTCATTTAAGGCTTAACTGGGCTTATGATGTCACTTGTGCCAAGTTTCCTTGGTCAAAGTGAGTCACAGAGCCAGCAGAGATTCCAGGAAGACTCAACTTTGGAGACAAGCTATCATAGCAAACTTGGGCAATTCATTTAAATTGTGCTTCATTTTTTTCCCTCCACAAAAATGAAGGCCATAAAGGTGCCTACTTGATAAGAAGGTTATAAGAATTAAATGAGGTCGTTCATATAATGTGATAAGAAGAGAACCTGGCACATAACAGGTGCTCAACGAAAGTTACTACTATTATTATCTCTGAGACATGCTATGCTAGATACTGGGGCTCTATCACTTTATACCCCCTAAATGCTTTAATCACACTATACCGCTTCTAAAGGCCATCACTAGGGCCATGATTATTCTTGAAGACAGCTTCACAAGGGCTTCCTGAGGGCTCTTGGTTATGCTTCCTGAGGCTCATTCACCCTGAACAAATGCAGAAGCACTCTCACTTGTTGTTCAGCCCAGATTCAATGACTGACAATGCCTCAAAGCCAGCCACACTCAGCAGGCTCTCAGGCAAAAAGATCAAGAACTCTACTCACCAACTCTCTTCAAAATTTTTAGTCGGTTTATCAGTAAGCTGACTCCCATCCACTCCAGGACCTGAGCCAAGGATTTCTGCTCTTCCAGGGGTCAGCTTCAAAGACACAGGGGCAAGAAGGGAATTCGTAGTTCTCAGTACTCTTGGCACCAGGCTTGAGAACTTTCTGCACAACAGGCAAGCTGACTGAGGTTCCTTTTGAAAAAAATAAGAGAAGTTACCCCAGGCTTTGCTCAGCTGAAAGGCTACATGGTTCTTAGGAAATCCTTGGCATGGCCAATCCATAGCCACATTCTCTATCACAGTGCAAAGATTTTTCCCAGGATCTTGCCACATGGAGCTGCTTCATCAAAGCCTACACATAGCTATTAGGGAGATCAGATCCACATGGTAGAATATGGAAGTATCATTTAATGTAGCCTTCCCTATTTGCCTTTTAGGTTTCTTCAGAATTCCCAGGAAGTAGCTGGGCATTGCTGTTCATCCTAAACAGAGTCACCAGTTCATCCACTTAAGTTCTCAAGAGATCCTTGGCAAAGCTAGCCTTTCTAGTGAGTAGCATGGACTAATTGTGTGTGTAGAAGTAGAGAGACATTAGAGTAAACCTACTGCTCAAAACTGCTTCACTTCCACTTGCCATACTTCATGAAACACCGCCAAATGTTTTTTTTTTTAATTTTCATGACCATGTCCTCTTGAGAACTAAAAACTTTCCAGATTTAGTTAATTCTTTGTGGAAATATATTAGTCATAGCTCTGGCTAATATTTAAGGAAGGAAAAACAAAGGAGAGAGAGGAGGAAAGATATGTGTTGACTAATATGAGCAAACAGTAGGCAAGACAAGGGTAGAGCTAGACCCAAGAGAAAACCAGAAGGAAGCAGGGACTTGACATCTGTAGGACTCTCTAACTCTCAAATGTGTCTCCCCTTTTTTTAAATCTTGAGCAAAACCTCTACAATTGGAGGCCTATATACTAGCAACTACAGGCTTATATTCTTTTATACTTGAAAATCAAAGACAAAAGAGAAAACTGTATCCCTGATAGCTTAAAATATATATGTCCTAGAGAACTGTGATTCGCCAATCTAGATTAGGTGGTATTTATCTGCAAACCAATCATTGTGGCCAGGAAGCAGAGTCATAAAGTAAAAACTCCCATTTATTTCCTGTCACTGTAGGGGGAGATACAAAAGCGATTCATTAAAGGAAAAAAAGATTCCCAAAAGAAGGAAGAGATCCTGGATGCTCACACACAAAAAAAGTTCATTAATATTGACAACAGGTATTGTCAGCCTACAACACTTTAAAGTATATCATTTTATCAAATCAATTTTCTAGGTGAGACTAGTGGACTGAGGAAAAAGAATGTTGCCGGCAGAAATGGGAATTGAAAAAATAAGGAAGAAGGGTCATTTTGATCAGGACTTGTACATATTTACATCTATATTTACAATTAATTATAATTTGTGTCACTGTTTCATATAAAAATACATTTGCAAATACATATGTGACATAATTTTTGCACTGAAAATATATTTACAAAAATTAGATGAGGGAGTAGTAGCAACTTTCTGTCTAAAGGATGCTAGGAGTGGTATAAGCGTGGGGAGGAGTGGGATGGGATAGTATCAGCCAGAAAAAGAGTAAGAAAGGCAAAATGAGAGACTTCAAAAAATAAACTTCATGGCCCTCAGAGTTTGGCCTTCAACAAGCAGCCTATGGTTTCCATTTTTTGGATCTGTCTCCTTTCCTTACTCAATAGTTTCAGTTTTTCTCCAAGAAAAACAATCGAGGCACATTTTGCCACACCTCGGATGGAATCACAACATCTATTATGTGCCTGGATTTGCAAATCTAGTGCTACTTCCTTCCATTTCCAGCCTGAAAATAGTGGACAACTCCAAATAGTCTCCGATGCAAATCCAAGTGCCTATAAGAATTGCATGCCTGATAATCTACATAATGAAGCATCTGTATTTTCTTCTTTGACTTCTGTAGAAAAGTTTCATTGAATGAGAAGAATCAGGACTGAAAAGAATCACATTTACTGGCTACATTTTGCCAAATTAGACTTCAAACTTTCTGTTTTGTTTGGTTTTATTGATAAACAATGATTGCACATTTGTATGGGGTACATGTGATATTTTGATACATGCGTACAATGTGTGATGATCAAATCAGGGTAACTGAGATATCCATCACCTCAAACATTTCTCATCTCTTTGTGTTGCGAACATTCCAAATTAAAGCTAATTCTTTCGTGCCTTTAGCAAGAACAGCCACTCAACTATTTTCTCTTTTACTTTCTCAGATATATTGCGTCCAAACCTTGCCCTTATTATATAGCATTTCCTCCTTCCATACACACACACACACACACACACACACGCGCGCGCGCGCTTCTGTCCTTATTGCACCTTTCACCTTGTATTTCAAACTTTCTTTAAAATTTCTTTAAATTCTTAACCTCCTACATAAGGTAAGACCATGTAAACCTCAATATTTGACTTTAGAACAGAGACTTAAAATAATGTTATTTGCTCTTTGCAGAGAACACTGATATTCACCTGTACAACTGCTTTATCAAAAGAGAAGCTCCAAGTTAACTCAGCTCTCTTCCTTGTGAAATGGGAGTAATCATAGTCATGCAGTAATAACAATAGGTGCAATGGTCCAGGGTCTGCAACACAGGAAAAGATTACTAAATAGAGGTAATATTCATCCCACCCCTATCAGAGAATGAACTTCAGTATTTGGGACTTCCTCAAAACCTCTCCCAACTTTGTAGAAATCACAGTGTCTAACTGACCAGGTAAAAATGACCAAATCAAAATCTCCCCCTCTCAATTCATTACCTCATATCTCACAGGAAAAGTTTTCCTCTTCTTCTGTTTAAAGGTAATGCTGTGCCCTGGATACAGTTCCTCCACTCCCTTCAGTATTCTTCTCCCAGCCGTCTCATCTCCTTCTAATCGTTTTTCCACCCACATCCTTTTTTCTTCTCCCTTTAGCCTCTCCCTTTGCAGGCACCTTCCTCTCACTTCCAAAGCACACACTTGGGTCTCCAACTGGTCTCCCTTGAAGAGGAAGTGGTATCTTCCTGCGCAGAGAAACTGCCTCCTGCTTAGTAGGGTCAACTTTTAAAAAGGAAGTGGGGTGCAGGGTTGCCATGTTGTGGTTAGTTCGGGAAGGATTTGAAGGGGATGAGAAGGAAAGGAGAAAGAGCAAGAGTGTGGGAGCACGTGTTCTGAGGACTCGATAATCAGAATGCCCACACAGGTGAGAAGAGTATAGAAGAACACACAGGGAAAACCTAAAACACTGACAGGCTGCAGGATGCAGAAACATGGCTGAAATTCAATGGAGGAAAAAAACTCAGTGATAACAAATATGACCCAGTATAACTATAGATTTTCCAGGTTGATACCAGCAGAAGTAAAGGAACAAAGCAATAGTTGTGGTCAAGTCAGGGAGATGGTGCTAGATTCCTGGGTTTTATAATGAAGAGATTTTTCTACATTTTTTGGTGAAATCTCAAAATGAGAAACGTGGTATTACTAAAAGGTCACCTTCCTTTCACTGTCCAGCAGGTGAAATTACGTTGATAACTTTGCAAATCAAATATTTTCTCAATGAATGGCAACTACCAACGGGCTGTGTCTCTTTTATGATTGATCTTCCATTGGCTACTTGTTCTTAGTGCTTTAGTTTTCAGTTTGTCTTCTGCCAATTTCCCCTGTCAAATGGCTAATGATCCATAAACATGCACTTAAGAAAAGAGGAGCACTGCTTTTGTGTTGCTGAGAATTATTTTCTAATTCAGATTATGAGCCCTCTTCCTTCTTTTATTTCTATTACACTCTGACTTGTTTAGGTTTTCTTAAGGAGAGATGAATACAACAAAAATATCTGGAAAAAAACTTCTTCCAACATCATGTTTCTAAACCCCATCAAAAGTGTTTTCTCTCTTTCCAAAGCCTCAGGATAAAGAAAAGCATAATTCTGCCTTAGTCTTGTCCTTTACTCTGAACAAGCAGCCTGACCTATTCTCTCATTTAGTGTCACAAAGTCCTATGAGTACCTGCAGAGGAAAAAAAATATATTTACTAGTCATGCAACATCAGACATACATACACATACAGATTTTTAAATGAAGAACTTACGGAGTGTGAATTGAATTTTAATATAATCATGAATCCAGATCTGCAAGAATATGACTTACTTTTCTCATAACTGGACTTTGTTAGTTTGCAAGCTCCCACTTTCACCAATGGGAAGAAAATCAAATCTTGTAATTCAAAGTAAATTAAATCATTCCTGCTTTAAAACTCAAAATGGCTCTTTCTGGCTTAAATATTCAGTGTAATTTTCAGGAGGCTGAGGTGAGAGGATTGCTTGACTCAGGAGGCAGAGGTTGCAGTGAGCCCAGATCACGCCACTGCACTCCAGCCTGAGCAACAAGAGTGAAACCCCATCTCGTGGTTTAAAAAAAAATCAGTTAATTTAAGATTGCCAAACTCCTCCTTAGTTTTACTTTCTCTTTCTCTATGATTGAATTAAAGTATAGGAGGTAGCAAGGGGTTTTGTGTCATCCTGGCAACATTGGAGAGGCGCCCACGGCATGGCGAACTGTTTGTGCTGCCCTCTGTCCAGCTGACCCTGGTTTCAGCAGCTGTTTCCACTGCACCTGCCACCCATTGTCCACAGTCCTCGCTACAAAGACCTCACAGGTTTCTCTGACTCCATTTCATTCTTGCTATGAGTTTTCACATTCTCTCCCTCTCTCTCTCTCCCTCTCTCTCTCTCTCTCTCTCTCTCTCTCTCGTTCTCGCTCTCGCTCTCGCTCTCTCTTTTTCTCCCTGCTTCCCTTGTACCCTTTCGCCTCCCCTAACCCCCAACACTCATTTGCCCTTCTTGGCCCATCTCTTCAATCACACCACCTGGGACGATGAAACAGCATTAAGGGTCAGACCAGGTGTGGTGGCTCACACCTATAATCCCAGTACTTTGCGAGGCTGAGGCGGGTGGATCACTTGAGGTGAGGAGTTCAAGACTAGCCTGGCCAACATGGCAAAACCATGTTTAGTTTTAATAAAAACTAAACAAACAAACAAACAAAATTTAGTCTTTATTAAAAATGCAAAATTAAAAAAAAATAGCTGAGCGTGGTGGCACATACCTGTAGTCCTAGCTACTCAGGAGGCTGAGGCAGGAGAATCACTTGAACCTGGGAGGTGGAGGTTGCAGTGAGCTGAGATCACACCACTGCGCTTCAGCCTGGGCAACAAAGCAAGACTGTCTCAAAAAAAAAAAAAAAAGAAAGAAAGAAAGAAAGAAACATCATTAAGGCTCAAGGTGAAGTGGAGAGTGGTGCTAGTTTTCTCTCTGCTAGTCCTGAGAGGTCACCATTTCTACTTCACTATTGGCAACATCACCACTACCACCACACCACACTGAATATGGCTTGTGGTGAGTCTCTCTTTCCTCAGAGTTTCCACAGGACATGGGACTTCAGTCCTCTAACGTTCTCTAATCCTCAAGATTATCAGCGACTTCTAAGGGTCCCATGACCATTACTCAGCCTCTGACACCCCTCTAGCATTTCTCTCTCCTCCCTTCAGTTGGTCAACTTCTTCTCCCAATTAATCAAGAAGCAAAAGAATAGATTTTACCCTATCACGCATTCTTTTGAATCTATTGTTTTCTACATAAGTTCTATACTTTATTTCCCTCAAGGTTTTGGCTCTTGATATTCAAAGCCAAGTTCTAGGCATTCAAACCCATTTTCTTTCTTCATTCCCTTGCCTTTTAAAGATTTCTTCACTACTAAGAATTTTGGAACATCAATTCAGCAGTTCAATTGACTTATTAATCTTGGTTACTGTCTTCCCCCTACATCTCAAGAAACAGATATAGAAAACTACCACTAGTAGCTATGGAAATTAAGAGTGGAAACCTAAGTTTATGTTTCTGTCATTTGCAAAATCTTTATATTGCAGCTTGTGATTAATTCCATCAACTGAAGTTTTGGAGGCATGCACTCCTCCAGGTTTGGGGCATTCCCTGCGTTTATAAAGTTTGCTCTGTAGTTGGGAGAGATAGATAATAGACAATTAAAGGAATGAATGAAGAAGATAATTTCTAATTATTGTAAGTATGACGAAGTAAATGAAAGGGTGATATGATAAAGAATGATTGGAGAAAAAGGAAATATCAAGGAAGTTTCCTCTAAGTAGGTGAAATTGGAGCTGAGACCTTAAGAATAGAAGGAGTCAGACATGTGAACAGCCAAGACAGATCTTTCTAGGAAGAGAAAGGAGCAAGTGTAAAGGCCTGGTGGCAAGAAAGAGTTCAGTATGTTCAATGAACTGAGAGAAGGCAATGAAGGTAGAACATGAGACACAAAGGAGAAATTAGAAAAAAGACAAAACCAAATTATGAGGATTTCAGTAGGCCATAATAAACAGCTCAAATGTTTACTAAATAAAATGAAAAGTCACTGGCGAGTCTTGATTAGAGAAATTGCATGTGTTGTATGCTTTTGAAAAGACTGCTCTGTTTGGAGAATGGCCAATCGGGAAGTAAGAGTGAAATATGATGGCTTTCACCAAAGTGCATCAAGAAGATTTAAATAACTAGATGGGTTCAAGTTCTATTTAAGAAATATCCCCAAGGAGAATTCCCCAGCTCTCTGTGAAAGAGGGTGGAAATGTCAAATTCCCAAACTGTACAATTGTTTCTTTATTATCACATCATCAATACCAATATTTCAGTGCCAAGAGTGAACTCACAAATGCTTTTAACATCGTATTTGGTTGATCATGAAAGGCTCTTGACTAACTGCCTAAAGGAAAATCAAGATCTCTTGCATGCTAAGATAAGGCCAGGCATCTCATTGGCAATCCGCTTTATCTCTAACCTCTTCTGACCTGAAGAATGCTAATAGTTCTCATACCAAACTGCGTAAGAAGTTTATGTACCTAGTATTGCCCCAAAATAACTTAATGGTTACTAGTTGTGTTCCATCTTAACCTATGTTATTATTATTATTGTTGTAAAATCCATATTGATTTTCCCCTTTAGCTTTTGGTCACCAGATAAATCTCCCATTTAGAATTTCAGACTAATCATTCTGATTATAGCAGGTCATTCTACATCTGACATAACAGCTATATTGAGAAGAGATAACCAAAACTTCTTCAAAGCTCAAAGTAAATAGTGTAGTGTTTGTGAATTACATGTTTCTAAAATATGCCAGGGTTAGGGATGTTACTAGAAAAATCAGAGATCTCCTATTGTCCTAAGTCCTCCTCAGGGTTCTGAACATTAGAGAGCACACACAAAATCTGCTAGTTAAATGCAATTCAAAGCACTGACCACATTAATTGGCCAGGTAAGTGCTTGAGAACCTCATAGGATAGGTTTGGCCTGGCCTGGAAAATACAGCATGAATATGAGAACTAATTCTTCTATTTTCTAAATTTCTGAATCTGTACCTTGAAGACACTTCTGGAGAGAACTTGGCTCAAATCAAACTCAATCTACTGCCACATCAACCTGCACAAACTTAGTTGATATCCAAATACAGAAAAGGGAGAAGGATTGGAAGATGGGCTCATACTATGTTTTTCAGTACATTTTGGGTCCCATGGAATCAATGTCAGCTCAGAGCCAGTGTCCAGTGGTCCCTGAAATGTCTGATCATTTGCCTTTCTCCAATGCACAGTTACCCTGGCAAAAGGCTGAAGTCTCCTTGGGGAAGGATGGGAGAAAGATTCACCACATAAATTGTCAGTAATGTTGTGGGGTTCTTCCTCAAGGGGACCCAGCCTCCTCTACATTCAAGGGGTTCTGGATCTATAAACTGGCTTAAGTCTGAAAATTGATTGAAGGGGTGTTATTCTCTGCTTTTATAATTCAAATTAGTCTTTTGTTCTTTTGACTTAGAAGTTTTCTGCTTATATAAATTAAGTAGGAATGCAGTAGGCTTCCACCAATTTCACTTCTAGGATCACCATGATTCATTAGCCGATGCCAGAGCTCTACACGAGTCAGACTATTCTGATTGCCACTTTGCCTCTGCTGTCCATTATGGAAGCTATATCCACCTTGCCTTTGATGGTTCAGTACCACTATTTGGCCCCTGCCACCTTGGGATCCAATTATTCCTATTGTATTTAAATTTTATAGTTGAGTGACTGTGGTTCCCACTGTTAGATCTGACATACAGAGAAGAGCAATTACAGCACTCTTCAAAGATGCAGGTGCTGCCCTCACAAATATATTTTGCAAGGCATTGGTCAAGGGTATATCTTCTGGACCCTCACAGTTGGGACGAGTAGGTCTGAAGTGACTAATCCACTGCACCATCCCACTCTCCCTAAGCCTTTGGATTCCTTTCTCTACACTAACCCAAGAGAGATCAGGCATTTCCAGCTCCCTCACAGTGGGTCATCTTTTAATCCATATTTCAGCTAACCAAGCAAATAAACTATTTGAACCTTTTTAAACTCTCTGAGCTGCAACATTAAATGCAGAGTCTCTACTTAATGGGCCCAAATCAATAAATTCAGCCTGATCCAACTCTATGTTCCTTCTGCCATTATACCTAGTTTATAGTGAGACTTTTTTATGAGTGAGGACGTTTCTCCCATAGAATCCATCTGCAAGCCTCTTCTAGTATCTTATTGTCCCAAATTGTGTCTAGAATTTGGTTCACTTAAGAGATGGGCTCATATTATGTTTTTCAGTACATTTTGGGTCACTGGAATCAACATCAGCTCAGAGCCAATGTCCAGTAGTCCCTGAAATGTCATGATTTGCCTTTCCCCAATGCACAGATACCCTGGCAAAAGGCCAGAGTCTCCCTGGGGAAGGATGGAAGAAAGATTCACTTCCCACTCTTGAGCCAATCATTGGTGCTTGGACTCAATTTTCCAAGTAACCTACTTGCAAGTGAGGTGTAGGGGACTCAACCATGATGAACCTTATATCATACAATAGAATATTTTTGCTGAAATTAAAAGTGATATTCTCTAAGAATATTACTAACAATATAATATTAATTTCTTAAAAATGCAAGATAAAAATAAAACCTTATATGCAGGAGATTTATTTTTAGTGTGTTTTTATGTGTGAGTGTTTACAAGAGCACATAGAGAAGTTACAGAAAAGAATATCTTAAAAGATTAAACTGTGCTTATCTTTGAAACAAAAGACAAAGGATCAAGAGGATTTTTTTCCCAGCACTTTTGGAGGCTGAGGCAGAGGGATTGGTTGAGGCCAGGAATTTGGGACCAGCCTGGACAACACAGTGAGACCATGTCTACAAAAAATTTAAAAATTAGCCAAGTGTAGTGGCTTGTGCCTGTAGTCCTAGCTAAGACACTCAAGAGAGGCAGAAGCCGGAGGATCTCTTGAGCCCAGGAGTTCAAGGCTGCAGTAAGCCATGATCATGCTACTGTGCTTCAACCTGGGCAATAGAGTGGAATCCTTTCTCTAAAAAACAAAAATAAATAATTTTTTTAATTAAAAAGAGGATTAAAAAATACTTTCCTTCATTTTCTAAGTTTTCTACAATGAAAATAAATTGCTCTTTGTGTATACGCCATTGCTTCTTCCAAGTTTCCAAGAACCATCCCAGCAGCATAGAGAACTGTCTTTCAATGTGAGGGCATTCATACTGAAAACAGGAGAGTCACTCAGTTCAACAAACTCTCCCTTATCCAGCTTTATCTCACTCCCCATCTCAGACATGCTCTTTCAGTTCTTACTGGTATGAATTCCCAGACTCTGCAGCCCCTTCAGTAAATAATTCCTCTTCAAAACTAGCAGGATCATCCTTTCCCTGGTCAGCCCTTGTTGAAATGAGTCCCCTGGCTTGATCTACCAGCTAAGATGGGAGTCAGGGGCAGACCATCAAGAAGATGAGTAGTTTCTGACACAGTATCAGCTTTAGTTGAGACCTGCTACATGGGGAGCAAGGGGAAGATTCCATTATTCCAGGAAGGGCAGGAGATCCTTCCTATAGGCCCAGAAGATTCAGAGGGATCAAAGTTTCTGGTTCTCAGGTCTATCTGTACAGAAGACCCCAACCCTAGTCCCAGGATCTCCCTTCTACTACAGCCCTGATTTTGGTGTGGACAATTTTGTGAGGCTACAGATTTCAGCCCTCTGTGAAGTTCTGCCAATTTTACAATTCTGTCTTGAGCCTGGTCCTCCACAGTGTGGGAACCCGGCAAAGGAGAGGAGGATCTCTAAAGCTATAAGGGGGCCTCTGACTGACATACTCTACCTCAAGTTGGTAATTAGCTGACCTGAGCTTATTGTTTCTCTCTCTCAGCAACAACCAGCCGATTCCACACAGTTCAGAAAACAGAAACAAGTATATAAAAATGTATCACATGGAATTTTAAATAATTGAAATTATTAGAAATTCAAGATGAAATTTCAAATAATTTGGAGAATTCTGAATTAATTAATAATGTTAGAATATCTACAAAGCCAGGCAGTAAGATTCCTACCTCACATTATGCCAAAATAAACTCCAAATGGTATTAAATGTAAAACACAAACCCAAAAAAACTTCAACAACATTAAAAAAAAAGTGTTAATGAGTCTTTAAATAATTTAAATCTAAAAAGCTTTCTGAGCATTTCACAGACACAAAAATATTGAAAAGTTTGAAAGTTTTAACTAATTTTTACATATTTTAATATGGATTTTTGAAAGCCTCCCATACATAAAATTATTGCAATATTTGTAAGACATATAACATGCAAGAATATAATTATGTGTGTCTGTGTGTGTATATATATATATACATATATATATATACACACACACATATATATATTTATAGCTGGCTAATTGTTTTAAAAATAATAAAATGAAATTAAATGGGTATACTGTTAGAATATAAATCTCTTAGAAATTAATTAGAAAAAAATATTAATATAAATGTGACAAGTATGGAAATCACAAAAGGAGTACTTCAAGTGACTAAAAAATACACAACAACCTATACAGCCTCACTGGTTTCAAATAAATTCCAATAAAAATATGTTATTTAATTATCAAATTAGAATAAGCCTTCTTAATAATTATCTCTATTACTTATAAGGAAATTTAAAACAACCCGAATGTTTAATCGTTTAAAATTGCCAAGGTACATTGTTGTAGATCCCTAAAAATGGAGTATACTTTCGTTCATTAAAATTTTTTAGAGCTCAAAATATTTAATGGCATGGAAATGTATTCATGATACATCGTGCAAAGCAATAGGTTTTGAACCTTATGGATAGTATTACTTTGTGGAAATCACGTGTTTATGTGTACACGGAAGAAAGACCTAAAAGATAAGCTAACAATCATTTGACTTTTTTTCATATTTGTTTATATTGACTAAATGTCTTACAATAAGCATGTGTTATTTTTGAAATAAGATTTAAAGTGACCATTTATTAGCTTTAAAAGGCACAATTTCCCAAATTCTCCTTAATTGTTTATTGATGTTTCCAATCCCACTTGTGATAAAGTTTTGGGGAGGAATGGCGAAAACTGCAGATTGGCTAAGTGAACTTATAACAGCTCATTGGTATGTCTGGATGAGGGGCTGTGAAGTCTAGTGAGGTAGGCCTTAACTTTCTTCTCACAGGCATAGGGCCCCTGCATACCACAGGCCAGGCCCCTCCTGGTTTAACAGTGGCCTTTGTGCTTGCTAGAGTTGACATTAGCCTGACTCCCACTCACAGCCTCTTCATCAGAATGTCAGCCCCATATTCCAATGTCAGGCAGTAGCCTCAGGTGCAAACTGCTTCACTGGTAGTGACAGATTTATTGCATTTGAAGGCAAAGATTCTATAAACTTCAATTACAGCCAGAAAGAATTCTATCAAAAAGCTTTATAATAATTAAGCAAGAATATGAGTCACTTGAACTGAATATTATAGAAGTTTCACTGGAGATTTCTTTCTTCTCTGAATGGCAAATACAATAAAGGTCTACAAAATAAATCACAGCAATCTACAAAGCTTTCTTTCTCTCTGACTAACAGAATTGGTCAGATTGTTCCCCATGGGAATTAAGGTATATGTGTCATGCACACTGCCATTCAAGAGTTATGGTTCTTTAAGATGGTATGAGCAGAGTCAAGATCTTTTCCAGCTGGGTATCACATAGGATCAATTCAAGGAGACTGCTTTCTGGAAGGAAAAGAGAGGCTCTTTCTGGACGCAGTCTTGCCATCCTCAAAGCACAGAGTTTCATAGAACAAAGCAAGCCATAGAGAATACAGCTCACCATGGCAGACCCCCAAGCCTGCGTCCTGAGCATCAGGTCACCAGGAATCCACACAGTGGTCAGGGCATTCCTGATGACATTGATGATGTGGTGTGTGTGTGTATTGGGCTTTCAGTCATGAGCCAAGATTGAGAAGTCAAGCCCGATCTAGTCTAGCTTCTTAGTTTATAGCCTAGTGATCAAGAGTAGAAGAGCTAGATCATGAAAGAGTTTGGTATAAGTTATTATAGCAGTGTTGAAACAGAGTATTTTTTTCTCAGTTTCTTTCTCTTGTATTTATTTGACAAACCATTAGCCATGCATCCATTTAAACATGAAGAGCTGGAGCAACAAAAGCAATGTAAAGAAGCCAATCACAGCATGAAGTTGGTTAACATATTTGATCAGCCAACACCTGCAAGACTCTCAAGAGGTAATTGTCAGACTTCATAATAGCTTGCATTTATACATTTACATATAAAAATTTACATTTATCTCTTTATACACAAAAAGTAATTTGTATGTATATATATTATCTTACATTTTCCAAGTTAAAAAACAAAAACAAGCAAACAACAAAAAAACAGAATAAATGACTTTCCTGGTCAGTGGCAGAGACAAGTCGGGAAACCAAGAGGATTTTTTCTGGTCCACATTCCTCAGTGAGTGAAAGAGGCACCGTCAAACATACTGAATATTGCATGAGAAACACATTTGTGAAAGATAGCACAATGCTAGGCTTCAGAATCAAAATCTACAATTTTAATGAGCACCAACAGTCAGGGTCCACGGTTATAGAACTGCATTCCCAGCTACTTGGGAAGGTGAGGCAGGATTGCTCAAGCCAGGAGTTCAAGACCAGCCTAAGCAATATAACAAGAACCCCTATCTCTAAAAATAAAAATAAAAAGCACCAATTATATACAAGTTCTTGTGCTGAGAGCTTAGGGTTTACAACTGCAGTTAGGATACAATCCCATCTTTCAAGGATGGAATTGACTAGAGGAAAAGATATACATAAATCACTCTAACATAAGATAGATGATAGCTTCATAACAAATCTACAGAGTTTAAAAGATATATTTGAGGTGACCTCTGAACAGTAAGATTTGGACAGGTATACAAAGGGAAAGCTTTCCAAGTGGAACAAAAAGAAGGAGCAAAGGGGCAGGGGTGGAAAGTTCAGGACATGTTTGGGAGAATGTCCAGTTTAGCTGGAGTTAGAGGTGCTCTTAGCTGCTTGGACCCAAAGCACAAATCTACCTATAACATCTCTTTAGGAGGCCCCATAGGAAGTCGATAAGATCTTGGAATTGCAGGTGAGTTCTCTCCTGGCTGGGTCACCTCCTAGAGGGCAAGCCCTGATGACATTAGTCGGTAACTTCCCCATTCTCACTCTTGGTTTTCTCTTTGGTATGTGGAAACAATAAATGACCTCATGAGGTGTTCAGAATATTCATTTAGTCAAACCACAAATATATATTGAGCATCTTCTGTGAGCTAGCACAGAAGATGCTCAATATATATTTGTGGATTCTTATGGAACTTAGTTCTGTGCTTTATACATAATGAAGTAAACAAAACAAGGGATGGTCCTTGCCCTCACAGAGCTCTCAGTCTAGTAGGAAAAATAGATATTAAATAAATAATAGCTATTTATCCTTCATTTATCAGCTTAGGAAGGTCTTTTCTGTACTTTCCTCCCCGCCTCCTCTCCAGTCTAAATTAGGTCACCCCCAAGCCCTTGCCTTGTCTTCTCTCATAGCTCTATGTACATTTGTTTCAAGACCCTTATCTTCATAAGTTATAAGTTTATTTCAGTGATAGCTAGGTGAAAAGCGGGTTAAGAAAGTTCCAGGTAGAACCTCTTCCAGCAGCATGTCTGATGCCCTTGAGGTGGAAAATAATTCGGACCTGTTGAGGAATTTAAAACTCAGTGTAGATGGAGCAGAAGGAGGACGGAGAAGGATCCAAGACCTATCTGGAAAAAGAGGCATGGGCCAGATCATGCAGAATTTCCTATGCCAAGATTAAGAACATTTTATTTTATTCTCATTGCCCTGGGGAGCCATTGGTGGTTTTAAGCATGTTAAAGTCTGTGATGAATGAGAATGGAGTGGATGTTGCAGGTTCCTCCTTAGCAGTTGTTTCATTTCCTCTAAATGAAGGGGGAGACCAGCACGTCCCCAATCTGTTATTGGTTTATGACTCTAGTTGGCACGTGACCCAAATTGGCCAAATCAGAGGGAAGCCCAGAAATTTATTTCAGCAGTTAGAGGAAAGAGAATCTCCTCTATGGTAAAAAAAAAAAAAAAAAAGCAACTCCAGGAACTTGCTGGTAGCCATTTTGCCAGCAGAAAGAAAGCCTGCCTGAGGATGAAGGCGACCCACAGAGGCCAGCCCAGGAGAGAAATTGGCAGAGAACTCCCAGATTAGCAGGCCTGCTGTCATTGGAAACTCCCTGAAGTCTGCCCCATCTATGGATTCACTGGGTACTAGAGCCAACAAATTCCATTTGTAATTCAAACTAAACAACAATAAACACCACTCTGTAGGCTTGGGTAATGTTTTGGGTTCTCATTTAGAAAGTCCAATTAATACTGCTTGACGGGTAGATTTACATGCCTTCTGTATTACAGTAGTAGGTAAAAGAAACAGTCCCCCAGCTGGATGCAATATTCATTTTCACAAAACATTTATGCAAATAGGAGTCACAACTACTTTACACGAAGCCTATTTAAACATTCCAACTTTCATAATTGTATCAGCCTTACATTTTTATGTTCTGGGCTCAGGAACTACTTTTTTTCCCACCCAGGACCATTTTACTTTCTCTGGTGAAAAAAGATTTGGCTTCTCAGCCAAAGAATCAGGAGCCCTTTTGTCAGTCCTCAACATTGCCCCAGGCAATTTTCATTGCACTCTTTGCCCTCTGACTTTTCTTAAGAAATATCTCCAGCCTGGGGTAAATATGAAAAATTGATTTGGAGCCCTTTAATGTTGGGAGACCAGCAGGGTCTCCCTTTGGTCCACCCAACCTTCCGTAGTGTTGTGTTAAGATCTTTGTTTTAACCCCATCAGTTTCCATTTTATTTCCTCTCTCTTTTTTTTTTTTTTTCGGAGACAGTTTTGCTCTTGTTGCCCAGGCTGGAATGCGGTGGTACAATCTTGGCTCACTGCAACCTCTGCCTCCCCAGTTCAAGTGATTCTCCTGCCTCAGCCTCTCGAGTAGCTGGAACTACAGGTGCGTACCACCAAGCCCAGCCAATTTTTGTACTTTTTTTTAGTTAGAGGTGGGGTTTCACCATGTTGGCCAGGATGGTCTCGATCTCTTGACCTCATGATTCACCCACCTCAGCCTCCCAAAGTGCTGGGATTACAGGCATGAGCCACCACACCCAGCCCCCTATTTCATCTCTTAATAACTATCTTTTCACCCTGCTAGGATGAGTCCTATGACTCTCCCCTTTCTTTTTTCCTCTTAGTTTCAACCTATCAATGTTTTCTGTATTCATTTTCTTAATTACCCTTTAAAAATTTCTACCTTCTTGAGATGAGTCCCTGGACTCTCCCATCTGCTTTTCTTATTTTCTTGTTAATTAATGTTTTATTAGCATCTGTAACATGAGGAAAAGCTGGAACAGCAGATTTGACAAGGCTCCTTGAACCTAACATCATCATCATATGGAGTGCCCATGCAGAAGGGACCCCCTTAACCACAGCATTTACCATGACCTTGGTAATGGGCATATTCAGCAGGTGACTGTCCATGATATCATAAATCCAGCTCCATATGGCTTGCATACAAAATATATCAGCTGCTTTATCTGGGAACTCCACCAGGCATTTATAAGGAGTTGTGCAATCCCTTTCTTGGGGTAAACAGATCTTACGGTAGCTTTTATCCAGTACCCCAGGCTAGCCATTCCCTCAAGAATAACCTCCTATGTGTCAGGATCACATATATCCATCTGCAATTGTACAATAGTGAGCTGTGGGTCCTGCATCAATCCAAACATGCTCTTCTATTCTGTAGCATTTAAACTCAAAGATACTGATACTGTCCCTAAATTGGTTACTCTTACAATCCATTTTAGTAAAGGTTCCTCAGGAAGCTGATAATACCAGTCTACAAAATGGAGCAATTCCTTCACATTATACCTTCTGATTTCAAGTCACTTCGTTTTTTCCTTCCCACAACACTGACTATCTTCTTAGGAACCACAAGTCTCAGAGATACTTTCATAATCTTATTATGCAAATGATCTTTCCATTTTTATGGCACCATCTTGTCTACTCCTTACTGTACGTGTGGTGACAAAGAAAAGGGAAGATGGGGCCACCATTTAGAACATAACTGGCACAACTGCCAGAATCTATATCTGCAGCTCAACTTCACAGGCTGCTCTTTGTTAGAAAATGATTTGGGGGCCACTTTTCATTAAGAGGGAAAACCTTACTGAGGACTCCAGTACCCTCACTATCTGCCTAAGTAATTCCTTCTTAAGTCCTATATCACTACGATGGATAACAATAACTAAGGGATTGAATATTTTGCTTTTTCCTTATTAGTTTGCTTTTCATTATGCATGCAGTGAACCAACTCCCCCAGAGTTGGATCCATCTCTAAATTCCAGTGGTAACTTTTACCTTTAGTGACTGAATGCAGCACAGCTGCTGCTTCCTACCATAGGTGACCAAGTGGCCACACGGGAATCAAACGTTCTTCATTCTCCATCTTTTTATTTTTTATCCATTTAATTTGACCTGTATCATTTTGTCCTTCATTTTGAAGCAGACTTTAAATAGCCTCTGACCAAACAAAATTCCTTTTTCCTTTAGCAAAAATCACATCCTCATGTTTTTGTTATAAACGTCACCAAAAACACATCTTAACTTCTTTATACACTCTGTACGTAGAATTGCTTCTGTTATAACTGGTAGTTTTAATTAAATATGTTAACTACTATTCTAACTCTTTATAGCCCTAGTTTCCAGTGAAAAAGCCTAGGATTACTTAATTTAACGTAACTGTAACCTTTCAAATTACTGAAGAGAATTTTGGCTTTTTGTTTGTGTGTTGTTTGTTTTGAGATAGGGTTTCACTCTTGTCACCTAGGCGGGAGTGTAGTGGCATAATCATGGCTCACTGCAGCCTTGACTTTCCCAACTCAGGTGATTCTCCCACCTCAGCCTTCCAAAGCGTGTGCCATAAATCTGGATAACTTTTGTATTTTTAGTAGAGATAGGGTTTTGCCATGTTCTGGACTCAAGCAATCTGCCCGCCTCAACCTCCCAAAGTGCTGGGATTATAGGTGTGAGTCACTGAGACTGGCCATGAAGATAATTTTGACTAGTTTTATTTACCAAAGATTACCAGAGTCTTGTGAACTAAAAGGTATTTGAGCTAGCTTCTATTTTTCGGATATTCATATCAGAATCAGCTCTTTGTATCAGCTCTTTCATATATTTTGGTATATGAAAGACACAGACAGAGGCAGATCTTAAAGATTTATAAGACTTCATTTGCCAATTTTCAAAGTTTCTCCCCCACTTTAGACTATCAATCCCTTGTTTACCTGTTTCATGCCCTAAACAATTTTAGCCAGGCAGCTCTAAATTTGCATCTCCAAAGACATGACTCAGGTGCAACAAGGTAGAAAATGTACATCTCAAAGGCACAGACTTAGATCTGAACAAAGGCAAACGTTTGTTTGTAGACAACACTACTGCCATCAGCCACCTCTAACACCCCTAACATCTGTAACTGGCAATCATTACCCACACCAAGGTCATATTTTCTGACAGTACAAAGTAATCTCTGGTATTCTCAAAGCCAGACATTAGGTAATACAATGTAAAAGAGAGCAGAGTCTTAAACCTGGGAGTCATCTGTCTACTTACAACTCTTGGGGCTCCATAAGAAAAAACAGAGTTTCCTCCCAAGGAGGAGTCAGCATTTTCGGTTTTCCTTAAGGGATCCCAGGCCATTTAGAATTTATTTTAGGTCCCCATGGGGGCATTGAAGGTGGGAAGAGAAACAAGGGGCAGATAGATGTAAATGAAGAAACAGAATTCAATCAACTGAGAAGAAAACATATGTTTTTCAAAAGAGGATGCAAAAAGAGAAAAAGCACAGAGCCCTTTTAGAAAATTATAATTATACCTTGGACATCCAGCTTTTAATAATGCCAACTTCTAACCATAGAGCTCTTTAAAAGAAAAAAAAAATCCTCTCAAATCTCTTATTACCAAATTTTAGCCAGTACTGCCAGCTTTTGAATTTCTTTACCAAAGGTAACCTCCCAAGTGAAATCAATAAGGCTTAACCAAGGTTATGACTTAACCAAGGACACATGGGGCATATCCAGAGAGGTTTGAAAGCAGTCCCACAAGATTCAGATCCATCTCAAAAAAACAGCTCAAAGAAAGGGAAGTTTCACTTGCAGCAAAAGGAGTACAACCCACACTTCTTCTGGGCCATATTCTCTAGGGTCTCAGCATCACAGCTGACCACCTACTTACAAAGACCCAAAAGCCCTGCATGTCCCCACAGAGGGAAGACAGAAAATCAAAAGCTGTCCGTGAAAGGGGAAAGGATCGATAAATGGCAAAAGTCGCACAAATATCAAACCAAAAGGATTCCCTGACTGGGAATCAAATGCAGGCCATGGCAGTGAAATCACAGAATTTTAACTATTAGACCACAAGGCAGAGTGGCTTTTATCGTCATTCATTCAGGACAGCTTAAGTAATCAGTTTGAGCTCACAAAGGATTTTAACTTTGCTTTAGATGACATTTTTGATCTTTAATTTAGTCAAGAGAATTTTTAAGATTAACTATGACACTATTACATATCCTTTAAAAAAAATTGGCTGGGTACAGTGGCTCACACCTATAATCTCAGCACTTTGAGAGGCCGAGGCAGGTGGATCACGAGGTCAGGAATTCAAGACCAACCTGGCCAACATGGTGAAACTCTGTCTCTACTAAAAATACAAAAAGTTAGCTGGGCATAGTAGCGGGCACCTGTAATCCTAGCTACTCAGGAGGCTAAAGCAGGAGAATCGCTTGAACCTGGGAGGCAGAGGTTGCAGTGAGCCGAGGACGCGCCACTGCACTCCAGCCTGGGTGGCAGAGCAAGACTCCATCTCAGAAAAAAAAAAAAAAAATCTTTCCATGGTTTTAAGCATGTAAGCCAACAGGATCTTTTATGGTAGCTGAGAAGAGACGGTCCCTTCAAAACTAAGGTTCTCTATCCCTTAGACCTAAAGCTCTCTCTAACTGCACTCATTGTAACGAGGAGTCCCTTTGAGTGCCCGGAGCCTCACAGAGCAGCTGAGTCCAGCTGGACTGGGAAGCGGCCCCAAACCTGGGGCTGACGGGGGAGATCTCTTCAAGGGTCCAGATGGCGGGAACCAAGAAGGCTGCAAAGGCCCCCTCCCAAAACTGGAGTCAACAAAGACGTTCCCTCTGGGGCCTGGACAGTGGGAAGCGGGACAGAGATTGAGTTGGGACTGGAAAGAAAAAAAGGGAAGGGGTAGAGAGAAATAAAGTCTCCAAAATCTTCAACCTAAAAGCAAGAGATCTTAGATCTAAAGCAAATGAGCCAGCTTCCTCCCAGAGCAGTCAGGGAGACAACTGAGCTGTAGATGTGGGTCTGTTGACCTCCAATCATGCTGGGGGAAACTGGGGTTCTCCATGGATCCCACCTTCATGGCCAACCACGTCAACTATAGAATGGCAAGGTAAATTTAGAAAGGAGAACGTTGTTCCTCATAAAGGACTGCAGCCTGCAGTGGAGTCATTCTGACAGACTAGGAAGCATAGCCTCTGGCCAGAAGCCAAAAACAGACACTTTGAGGGAGGGGCAAAGGGAACAGGAATTTATGCTGATCAGGGTGGCCGAACATGCGCATTCTATAAGCTAAAGGAGTAGTCATAAATATTTATGAAAGGAGAAACCTGTGTAAGTGCAATTGAGCTTCATACCCCTTCATGGTATACAGTGTACAAATAATGGGGTATCAGCATGATTTGAGGGTGGAGTGTTCAGCCCCCTAACATTAAAAGCAGAAGACACAAACACCTTTACTGTGAATTCTCTGTAGATTAGCCAAAACCACATCAAGGTCAGTGTTCTCTTACCAGGAAAAATGCTGGTTGGTTGTTTTGTGAAAACTACAGCTGGGAGGGGGAGCAGGCAGGCAGTTGATTGATACTAATGGTGGCGTCTTTAGGAAGGACTGGTTTCTGTTTAGTCCTTAGGGAAGAAAGCCCAATGGCAGTTAGTAAGGGAGGGGGCATAACAGGCACGTCTGGCCTCCCATGTTGTCCTGGCCAAGGACTCAGTTTTCAAAATTACTCTGGGTCCTCCTTGGCCAGGAGAGGGTCCATCGGTCAGTTGGGGGCTTGGAATTTAATTTTTATTTCTCAGTTGCTTCCAGGGTTGGCTCATTTACTCATAGCCCATCATGACCCTCAGATCAACTTCTTTCTCTTATATTACTCATCAGCTTCGAACTCCACTACAGACTGCCTGATTATCCCCATTTTCCCATTTGAGTTCCAGAGAGTGGGAATCTACCCAACCCAACTCTTTCTTTGAACAAAGCCCATCACACCAAACTACTTCACAGACTGTGGGTTGACCATCCACCGGTCAAATGTTACCAGAGAGGGGAATCTCATGGTTGCCCTATCAGTTTTTCTGAGAATGCCTAAGGTAGGGTAGGCACTTGAGTGACCTATGTATCCACTAGTGCTGATGGGGATAAAAAGGCAAACACTCTGGAATCTCAGTCCAAATGTTGATTTTTATTACTATAAGCAAAAGTTTTTAATTTTTAAAGGATTAAAATGCTATCAGTGTTTGGTGTCCTTGAAAAGACTTTCTCTGAACCAGGAAATAATCATTCACTTCATTGGGAAACACAATGAACCATGCAAATGGAAATTGTGAGTTACTCATTTGGAGACTAATTGGGGGAGAAAACAAAGTCTGCAATTGAATGTGCATCTGCTTAAAAGCAGAGTGCCTGTGGTAGAACCAAGTGTGTTTTCTTCTCTTTAAAAAAACACTCCTCTCCAGGCTTCTTAAGCAGATGAAATGTAACCATAAATTCAACAGCATTTTCTTTATTGCTCCTAGGGCCCAATGGAACCAAGGCATCTCAGCTTCTTAAAGAAAATGTAAGAGATCCTGGGATTGTGCTGCTGTAGATGCTTATTCGTGAGTCTGGCGTCTGTGTTGTGTTATTGTCTCTAGTCTGATTTATTTGAAGATGATCTCCATGCCTTTAAAAGAAGAATGTACTATCATTCAAAGCAGTAGCAGACACCTTAGCTGCAAGCATGATTTCACTGAAAACATTATGTCCACCTTCCCCGGTACACTTCCGTCTTTTCAGCCCATTCGACTCATCTTTTCCTCGGCAGCTAAGTCAGTTGTCAAGGCTGGGCCTATTCATAGGCTGCTATTTCCTCCCTTCCCTTGTTCCCCAGTCACAGTCCTAAACAGCAAACTTCACGGGTAGGAGAGAAGTGGGATTTCTGAGGCTGGGCCCCCTCACAGGCAGACAACCAAAAGAGCAGGATCTGGTTCCAGGTGTGGCAAATTCAGATAATTTTATTTGCTCTCTTTAGGATCAGCCACATTCTGAGAACTGATTCCTGCTCTCTAAAATCACAAGGCACCCATGAGAGCCAATTTCATTTGGACAGAAAGTAGACCTTCACGGTGACTGAGAGACCCTTGTCCACTGTGCAGGGCACAGCTCCCCGGCTCCACTCCTGTCACCTCACCCCCAGCTGTCAAATTGCCTGGGAAGCCGACTTGTCACCAGAAGATTCATGGCAAGTATGCAATTCAAACAGGAATCTGGGAGATGCTGCTGGTCTTATCCCTCCTTCACGAGGCAGCGCCGCTTTAAACGTGACTAGAAAACTCACATCCTCCAGACGCAGTGTCTCTGTGCCTCTGACAGTGACAGATTGGCAATCACAAATTCTTACCAAACACTTGCTTTTTCAATGTGCCTTAAAGTCACCAAAGACTTCTGTCATTACAACATACCTTTGAGACAGACATGTCACTGTTTCCACAATGACAGCCTGTCGTTCATTAACTACACTCTAAATTGATGCCTTCCTTCTTGGAGGGAGCATTGTGGGTCCCTGGCTGGGAGCTTAGAAGCTCCCTCATCTTATCGGGAACACTCATCCGAATCATTTCCTCCTGAATAGATTTCCACAGATGAGCAATCTCATTCATTTAGGATGCTACTATTCATTTTAGTTTCAAAACTTGTCATGTCCTTGCTTTGTCCCCCCAAATAGTGGAAATGAGCATGGCTCTAAATCTACAAGTGAGTTCAAGTGTCTCAAGAGCACATACTGTGCTGGCCACTGGAGGTAGGGGTAGGATGCAAGTATAGCAGGTATCAAGTTTTTCCTCTAATGAATGTATGCTGTAGTTCTTGCCTCTAACCAATGTATGCAAAACATCTCAAAAACAAAATATAGTAATACAAATGCTATATGGCATGGTAAAGGAGTGATCTAGGGGTGGTCTACTCTGAGAGTCCAGGAAAGACAGTCTCAGGGACTTCACACGGTTAGTTCCTATAGTGGATTGAATGATGGCCCACAACAAGATACCTCCATACCAAGCCCCTAGAACCTGTGAATGTGACCTGATTTGAAAAAGGGTTTTAGCAGGTGTAATTAATTCAACAGGATTCTCATGTCACCTATTAGCAGTTGTTTGAGACGAGATCATTCTGGAATACCTAGGTGGGCCCTAAATCCAATGACAGCCATCTTTATAAGAGACAAAAAAAGCAAGAAGAGGAGATGGTGATATGAAGATAGAGACAGAGATTGGAGTGATGCAGCCACAGGCCGAGGAATGCGTAGAGCCACCGTAAGTTAGAAGAGAAAAAGGAAGATTCTCCCCTGGTAACTCTGGAGGGATTGCAGCCCTGCCAAAACCTCAATTCCAGACTTCTTCTTACTGCCTGAACCATGAGAGAATAAGTTTCTGTCATTTTAAGCTAACAATTTTATAGCAATTTGTTATGGCAGTCAAGTGCCCACAGCCACTGTCTATCTTACCTCCTCAGGGCTAAGGCATTCTCTTCAGCCAATCAAATTCAGTAAGGCCTTCTTTCATTCATCTCCTAAGACAAGATGACCAGCTCCTTACAAACACGCAGAACTAAAAGAGACTCTCAACATGGCCTCATTGACTTCATGTTGCAGAACGAAATTGAGGCTGCCAAGACACGTTCCGGTACAAGACCGATTTTGAGTGACCCGTGATGACCACTGTGCACATTTAAAGACTGTCTCTCAACGTGCACCCTGTTTAATTTTTCCCTGGATAGGCTACCTGTTACACTCACAATTCATTTAAGCAGGAGGAAAAAGAGGATTTTAGTTGAGGAATGACAGATTGACTAAAGAAGAGATAGTCTTAATAAAGAAAAGAAATGGGATCTGGACAGGCCTGGAGGGGAGACAAAAGAGGGAGAGAAGAAGAGATCAAATCACTCCTCTTTGACTGTAGGACTCATCCTCCCACTCCAGCTTACACCTGCTTAACTTTAGTTCACATAAACTCTTCATTTCTGAAACTGCTATTTTTTTCTTGTACTGATGTTGAAGGGAACAGACAGTCTCTACCTGCTGCAACCCAACTTCACTCATGCCTTTCTCGTGACTTTGCTGCGCTTAGGGGTTTGTATGATTTCTCTGCTCCAGGAACTGCATGAAAACAACAAGGGTGTGTAGCTTCCTTAGAGCTTTCCAGGGTTCATTAAATAAAAATAACTCTAAATGAAGTTACATTAGAAAGCACTCACATTAAATATCAACTGCTAATGAGCACCTTTTAAAGACTGTCTCCGGAAAAGCAGATCTTGTAACCTATTAGCAACTGTTTTTAAAACCAGCTAAGGGGAAAAAACTGGTTTTCTCCAAGAATCAGGGTGGCTTCCAAAGGAAACAAATGTCAAATGGTGCAGTCAGTGTGTTGAAGAGTCTCAATTGTTGAGATTAGGGAGGAAAAATAAGGAAAAAAACTTTTTTTTCCTAATAGCTATTACCCATTAATACTATGCCAAACCCATCCTTCCCCTTGACTAGATTTCATAACACTTTAGTCACTTTTGGTTTTCAAAAATGTCTTAGTTTAGACATCTCAAAAATGTCTAAGGATGAGTTCTGTTCATTTTTATAGTTCAATATCATATGAGTCCAAGCATTTCCCCTACTCCATCCCTCTCCAGCCCTAACTCCGGCTCGCCCCACGACTGTGGCCCTAGCAGCTTGTGGTGGAGGATGGGACAAGCCTGGCTCTCACATAACCCCTTCTACTCCCAGTCAGGTGGGAAAGAAGAAGAGGGAATCAGACATCTCCTTCCCCAGCTGAGGGAGGCCTCAGCTCCCTTGTTGGGTGTTCAGGGCCACATTTTTAGGGTATTTTCTGTGGGATTCCTGTGAGCTGGTGGCCATTCCAATCTGCCCTGCTAATTGGGGACCTGCTCCCCAGCAGCATTCCCTAGACCCTGGCAGCCATTTATGAGATGAGACATTTTGGGACCCATCATCCCATGTGGGATTCCTCCTCTGCACCTTGAAGTGGAGAAGAAATTCTGGTCCCGTTTGCCTGTCAGTCCCCTCACCCTGGCAATACCCTCTGGGTTCTTTTTTTATTCCTGCTGTGGTAACACGAGCAGATTACAGGCCCGCTATTTAGGCAAGGACTCGACTGGGGTCCAGTCTGTCTTCCAGCCCTCTCTCTCATCTTTACGAAGGGTTCTTTCTCCCCGGTCCTTTCTCCTTTCTCTGAAGGAAAGGACAGCACTCCCTATTGTCCTCTACACAGGGAGGTCTTCAGGGGAGAAAATACATTCTGTCACATGCACTTCATCTCACTTACCAAAGGCAGCCTCCCCTGTCCTAGATCCGTCCTTCTATTAAGTATGAGGAGAGGGAGAAGAGCAAAAGCGAATAGAGGAGCAGAGAGGCCATGTTAGGCCGATTCTCTGAACTGGAATCTTTTCAGCCAGCAATGTGGATAAATGGCTGCCGCCAATTTTGGCAGTTCTCTGGACTTTGAATATCGGTGTATGTGGACGCTTCTATTCCTAACTTTGGAATCCTGGGACGACAGAAAAATTCTCACATGACATCCCAATACAATAGTTTCCATGGGCTATAAGCAGTTTTCTCAACAATTCCAGAAACACTGCAAATATTAAGAATATTACATTAAAATAGTCTTCCTTTTCTTGGCTGAGGAATGCGGTCGTGGAGGAAGAAGTGGTTGGTGAGGTCACAATGTGTAGAAAATAAAGCCCAATAAACATAGAACTTACATACATACCTGTTCACATATACACATTTGAGTTTGCATGTCAGGTACATCACACACTTGTGTTGGGAACATTGGGGAATCTATAGGATCCATTTATAAGGATTTACAACCACTTCTGGGTTACAAAAGTTCATGTAATTCAACAGGATTCTCATGGTGTATAATATTTTTTCCCACTGGAAACCTCTCTATTAACTGTATACTCTTATTTTGTATTGATATTATTCTCACCCTCTGTTACTTTTTATCATTCTTTTTCTCCTAATTCATTTATTCAACCTTTATCAAGTACCAAAATGTCTCTTGACATTCTAGTCGCCTCCTACACAGCCTGGAGGTGAATGATGGGTACCTTTCCACTATCTTTTTGCAGGCCCTGCGTGGATGAGTCTGGCATCTCTTTTTAGAAAGTGTGGGTACATTGCCTCTATCATCCTTAGCTTTGAGGCTTTAGCTGGAATTTGAAGGAAACAGCATATGTCCCATTTAACAGCCTATTATATTTGGAAAGGAGACTTGCCAGTTCATTCCAAGAGTGAAGAATCATTTTATTTTCTGTTTCATTTGATCTTAGCTACCAGGTGTCCACAAGTCCTTCAGGATTTTCATATAATTTGCCTGAGAGAATTTTCCTTAGAATGTGAAAGAGGCTAGAAATGAAGGCTTGGTGTGACAGACTCCTATCTTTGCTGTGTGTAACTAACTTGAAATTGTTTATGAGTGCATCATAGAGACCGGGGAAAGAGGTAGACCGATTACTTTTCTCCTTTGATGCTTTTTGACTAGTTTGAGCCTCCAAAAAATAAATTTGGATGAAGAGCAGCACTGGCTATGAAGATGATGTGCAAGTGCATTCGTTTCCTTCCAACTTAAAAATATAGTAGAGAAAGTGGGAAATGCAGTGAGCAAGGTGGGTATAGCCTCCCTTTATTCCATTGGCAAGCATTTATTAAGCACCCATTTTACATCAGGTACAGAGCTAGGCTTGTACTCTATTAATGAAATGAGGATTCAAATATTGTCTTCAAATTTATTCATTAAAATAGAAATAGTCTTCACTTTTACAGATGGCAAAATTCGCCATTGCTCCAAAGATGTAGCTTTCCTACACTTTCTGGCAATCAATGGAAATCAGGATTCAAGCCATGTTGCCCAGTAAAATCTCTGAACATATTTGGCCAATTAGTATTCCTCATCTGGACTTGCAGCTTATGAAGTATTTTGAGTACAACTTTAAGACAGCTGTGAAGTTGGGAAGAACTTTTACCTCATGGGCACCCAGCCACACTGCCTCCACTCCAGCTTGGAACCTTGCTTCCTTAGCCATGTGAGCACAAGTTCTCTTGGTTCAGCCAGAGCTGGGATCAGGCCAGGAGGTTGGCTGGTGACACCAAAATGGAAATGTTTTTCACAAGACTGAGAACTAATGAAGGGCTTCCAGCTCAAGAAAATGTACATTCACATTAAAAATTCTAAACTCTCCTGAATTCCACTTAGAATTTTAAAATATTAGACTTACTTCCTCCTAATATACAAGGATGCTAGGAAATGATTGGATGACACAGGCTAGGACTGAACTTCAGGATGTAGAATGAAAGAAAAAAATCTTAGCACTGCTAAGTTCTTATTTTATAAAAGAATTTAATAACTGCACATAAAATAAACAAAGCTCAAAAATATCTATTTTATTTGCACCTATGCCTCCCACTGTGATCAGCCATAACCAGACAGTAAATCTGACTGACGGGCAAAAACTTTAAAATATTGAAGTAAAACGCTCATCTTTCTGGTATTTTCTCCTAGCCATTTCATATTCAACACAGCTCTTCAGCCAAAGACTCCATAAGTCAGATTTCTCTGAAGCTTATTACTGCTTCTTTGATTAAGTGGGAATTAGTTCAACTTAAAAATTGTAGTTATTTTACTAGTGAATCTCAAATGGAATGAAATCAATCAGAAATTATTTACTGGGCATGACAATATGCAAAATAAATAAGTATTAAGTCATAACATTTGTTATCTATGGGATTACAATTACTACATATAAATATGTGTACATATGAATTTGATAATGTTTTAGTAATATATAATAGCTTATTAATAATTTTAATAATTACCAAGAAAGTATGACAGGTTCTTACCCTTAAGAATCTTAGCATCTGTTCCAAAAAATGTCCATTTTTAATTGGCTACTTCTCACAGGACAAGGCAAATTGGTTGCTTAAGAAATAAATATTTGTGTTTGAGTATTTATGATAAAAAGTCCATTTGGGAGTCAGGCTAATTCACAAGATATGTGAATGCACTCTTTAGCTTAATCTTTTCTTTTCTTTCCTGGTTTTTTTTTTTTTTTTTTAGACATGGTTTTGCTCTTGTTGCCCAGGCTGGAGTGCAGTGGTGCCATCTCAGCTCACCGCAACCTCTGCCACCCAGGTGCAAGCGATTCTTCTGCCTCAGCCTTTCAAGTTGCTGAGATTACAGGTGTATGCCACCACGCCCAGCTAGGCTGATTTTGTATTTTTAGTACAGATGGGGTTGGTCATGTTGGTCAGGCTGGTCTCAAGCTCTTGAGCTCAGGTGATCCACCTGCCTGGACCTCCTAAAGTGCAGGCATTACAGGCATGAGCCATTGTGCCCAGCCTAGCTTAATCTTTTCTAAGATCAATACCATCTTTCTGGTGAACTTAGTCTCTAAGCATTGCAAAGCACTGCATTTAATTCTAAGATTCTATGCCTTTGGTTAAGAAGCCAGCATTGTTGACCTAAGTCCATAGTATCTGAATTAGGAACAAGACCTAGTTTCCTCATGCCTGAATGTGAGGTTTATCTTTACATGAGAGCAAGGGACGTTTATGTAATCCTCATTAGTGCAGATGGCTGTTCTGACTCCAGCAGCCTGTGCATCCCTGCAAGAACAGTTGCTTTAATCTCTAAAGAAAACACCAAATAAAATGCATTTTTTTAATCAAGGAAATAAGGTTCCGTCAATGCATATTATCCAAGTGACAAAGTATTTCAGGCAGCGATGTAATTGGCCTGTAATAGGGATATACATGGGAATGCAATTTACTTTTTATAATTCTTATTCGGGTCATGAATTGGAATCACAGTGGTAGCACAAGGCTGTCGGGGATAAAGCAGAGAAGAAAAACAGGACTTGGCTGCTGGACAGATTCACACCCAGCCAGGAAAACATGCCAAATGAGGTTTAAAATGAAGTTTACCTGTGTGCAGTCCACAAGTTCAGACCAAGAGGAAAAACAATTCTTCCCTTCCCCTAGCCCAACTTTAATACTTTAACCATTGGGTGAAATATACCATAGTCACATGTAGGTCTGATTATGATCCTGTACCCTGCACTAAGTCATAAGTCAATTCAGTGGACAAGTAGAAGAGAACTGAACTGGGAATCCGAAGACCACAGACTTAATTTTTGTTCTGTTACTGACCAACAGTCGACCTTGGGAAAATTACAGCCTCTCAGAGCTTTAGTTTTATCATCTGTTAAATGAAGATAATACATGACCCGCCTATCTCATCCAGGTATTATAAATCTTTTTTTCTCTTCATAGTCAAGCCTCTAGTAGTCACAATCTTGACTTCTTTATCTTTCATTCACTCCACAACCCAAAACGGTCCCTTCACTGAAATGCTAAGACCACTCCGGTGACATCTAACACATTCTCAAATGCTTTTCAACCTTTCACTTAATCTCAGATTCTTTGACAATGTTAAAGGTCACTGTTTTGAAACTTCCACAGTGATTGGCTTTCATAATAGCATCCTCTCCATTCTCCCCTTTAATAATAGTGTTCTCCATGGCTTTGTCCTTGGCCTTTATTTTTTTCACTATCACCATCTCTTCGGTTATCTCATTCAGGCTATGGTTTCAACTACTTTCCATGAGTTGATGCTCATATTTATCTACAGGATCACCACTCTTCTGAGGTCCATTCTGCTCTTGCAAATGTTCTCCAGAACTCCTTAGAGTTCTGAAAATTCAAAAACTCAAAAACCAATTCATTTGGTTCATCTGTCCTGACCACGCTTCAAACCACGTTTCTCTTCCTGTGTTTCCTTCACTCATCCAAAATCTGGGACTCATCCGTGACCCGTTTTCTTTTCTTTTCTTTTTTATTTTGAGAAAGAGTTTCACTTTTGTTGCCCAGGCTGGAGTGCAATGGCATGATCTCAGCTCCCCACAACCTCCACCTCCCAGATTCAAGCGATTCTCCTGCCTCAGCCTCCAGAGTAGCTGGGATTACAGGCATGTGCCACCATACCTGGCTAATTTTTTTTTTTTTTAATTTTTAGTAGAGATGGGGTTTCTCCATATTGATCAGGCTGGTCTTGAACTCCCGACCTCAGGTGGTCTGCCAGCCTCAGCCTCCCAACGTGACCTGTTTTCAAAATTCTATTTCCAAAATATTTCCCAAATGTGTCTCTTAACTACTATTGCCACTACCTTGGTCCAGATCTTTTTCATCTCTTGCATATAATAAATGGCATTGCAAATGCCTATAAACTAATCACCCTTCTCTAATGTCAGGTCTTTCTGTGGCATCCTCCACGTGGGTGCCAATGTGCTCTTTTTAAGCAACAAATTTATCTCTCTTCCCTACCTTTAGATCTTTAATGATTCCCACTACACACAGATAAAATCCTTACTTTTGAATATAAAACAGATGTCCCTTTATGTCCTGGGTCCTTACACCTTGCTGGTATCAGTTCTTGGATCTCCTTCATTGTCACCTTGATTATAACCACCCTCAAATCCTTGTCATCTCCCCTTGCTATATGAAAACTTGGTGATTTTCCACTGGGTTACTCCTTTCCGGAATGTTTTCCCTTCTTTCCTGCTTATTGAAAAGATTATTCATCCATCAAGACTCAGCTCCCATGTGTCATTTCTTATTAAATAGCCCCTGACTTTCCTGCTGCTCCCATCTTCCTTAGGTAATTTAATTTCCTTCACAATAGCTTGTGCACACCTTTATTCTAACACGTCACCCCAGATTGCATTTATCTCATTATCTGAACTTTTCTGAGGGAAGGAACCAAGTCTTGCCTGTAATTGTAATATAGCATGAATCACAACAAGGCTTCAGTAATTTCTAGATCTGACCCTTGCCATTTGCTTCAAATTCTCAGGCATTCACCTAATCTCCCTGGTTTATTCTACCTGTTATCTCCCTCCTAGATCCTCAGCTCTCTGTCTAGCCTTCTTGAACCAATAATCCAATTGGATAATCTGCCCAGGTTTGATGCAGGTTGGCCCAAGGCAGCCAGCTGTGAATCCCCCTATTCAGCTCCACGTACTGAAAGGGGGTAATGTCAGCTGGTCCCAGGTTCCTAGGAGGACAGCACAGATACAGCACCATGAGCACCTGTCTGTCAGGGGTGAGAGAGACTAGGAGAGCGAGCCTGGAAAAATTGGACTCATCATCTCATTTTCTAATACCAACATTTTAGAAAATAACTATGTATTAAGAGAACAGGTACTCCACTGACAAGCATCATTGCACTGCTAGAAGAATAGGAAACATTTACTGAATTGAAATAGCTCTAAGGGAAAAATAGCCAGATATGATTTAAGAAAAAAAATGAACAAAATTGCTCACATCCTGCATTTCTATTTTGTCTATTGTGATGCAATTGGAGAGATGGGGATATCTGAAGTCGCGTCAAACGCTCATCTATTATTCAGCTTTGCTAGATTGGAGCCGAAATGCACATGAAGGCAAGGGTCTAATTAAAATGCCAGACTATTTATTGTCTATTCTTAGCTTTTAAAGGTGATGAATGCTGTTATGGCATTGTGTAGACTATTTTGTCAAAAGGCCAAAAATTTAGATAGCTAACCAGGAAATGGAATGGAATGAATTATAAGAACAGGCTCACTGTATGCCTGTAATCAATGTAAGGTTCAGTAGTCTCCAACCAAATATGCTGAAGTGAAGTGTGTAAATTTAAAACCCTTGCATTTTTCATTGTTAGAAAACAAGCAAACAAACATGGGAGATTCTTTAGACTTTGTCCCTTAACAATAATATAGAATTAAGCATAAATTCGGTTTGTCATGAACTCAAAGGGAATTTATTAAAGGAGCTCATTATAGTAATTGCATCTAGATTACTGTCCTTCTGGATTACAGCTTTGAAGCCTGCTGGAAAATGAATATTTACCAGTGACTTGAGTGATAAGAAAAGGGTGAGTGTGACCATTTTCATTTCCAGATGAGAAGATCCTGAGGTAATACAGGTTCCCTCCAGATTCCAGGTTGAAGGCTGTTAACAGGCTTCTGTCCTCTAGAATTAGGAATTGTGCTCGTTCCTTACAACAGGGCCTCCAATTTCTTTTATATATAGCATAGAGAGCACATGGTATCTAGAGTCACAAAGGTCTGAACTTGAATGTTAGTGCTGCGTGTTACCCACAGGACCATTGTGTTAACTGTGCCAAGTGTGGACTCCTCAGCTCCAAGGGGTGCTCTCTCCTGGCCGATGATAGGATTGTGCCCTCTGGAACTGGACAACATGCTAGCCTTTGTGTGACTTGAATTGCTTATCCTCAAAGCCTCAGCTCCTCTGTGTGTAGAATAGGGGTGTTAATAATAGCAGAGCATGCAGAGTGTCTACCTAGTTAAATGATTGTGAAAATTAAGTGAGATCATGCATAAAAATGTTTAGGATAGAACATGGCACAGAGGACGTGCCTGCTAAATGTTAACAATAATGATTACAGCACCCCATTTTTCTGAAGGGTTAGTCTCAAACCATTTTTCGGAAGGGTTAGTCTCCTAAACCAAAACAGCATTGCAGCTTTTGTACTTCTGCTGGCCACCATAGTATTTATGTGCCCAGAGTATAGATATTTAAATCTGTCATGTTGGAATATTCCTTTGTCATATAGTCATGTTAATAAACTTTGATAGCAATAAGGGCTAGAAACTTATAGGGTTTATTTTATCTGGGTGAGAAATCATCTAAGAGGTGAGAAGACAAAGAAGAATAAAAATTAGACTCTCTAGAGATGTAGGATCATCTTATTTTGAAAGGCTGAGATTAGGTTAGTCTTAATTCATACTTTCACTGGGTGTTCACTCTGGATCATTTCTTCTACATAATGTACATGATTTCCTGTGTTAGTTTGATGTGGATCTAGAGGAAGCTCATTTGAAACTATAAAGTTAAGACATTGATTGTCTTTGTAGGAATGAAGAAAAGTGAAAGCAAAGACTGAGCATGAGGCAAACGGGGTAATGATTAAATCGGACTCCACACTGGAGCAGCTCATTCCACCGACGTTCCCTGACATGTTTCCAGTTGTGTTCTTAGAAAAACTCTCTCTCTTAACTTCAGCCGCTTAGGGAAATGGGTTTGTTGGGTTCCACACCCTACCTCCTGAAAAAGCAGAATTATTTGAATGAAAATATGAACTTGTATTCAGAGTTCTGTAGCAGGTGAGGAAGATTTTGTTAAATAACTTGATATTCCATGATCCTTTATAACGATAAATGCTGCTTTATTAAGAATAAAACCACCTCTGTGAGACCACTGATAGAAGTTCACTTCAGTTCACTCACTGTGATGCACCCACTTATTTTCTGCCCTGTCCTCTCCTCCATCCCACTTGTTTTACTTTTATCATTTTCCACAGTATAACAGAAAATTATCTAAATTAAAGGACTCTCAGTTTCAAAATAGAGAACTGGGCGTATACTGCAAACTCCTTATAGGCTTCACCAAAATAATTGCATGCACGTATTCATGTATACCAAATGTCCACACACATACATACTCTATGTAATGTGTATAAGGAGGATATACATAGCCATGCTGAGAAATTCTAGGCAGACCAGACTGTGGCCAGTACCCGAGAGACTAAAAGTAGAGACTGGACTTATGAGAAAACAATGTCTGGAATACATGTGGGACTCCTGTGAGAGTCCACCTGAGAGTCTGCCAAAGTGTGTGGGGCCCCAAGCAAGGGAAAGTCAGAGCCAGAGATGATGAGTGGGAATGCCACAGTGCACACGCAGGGAGACCAGCCGAGTTCCACAGAGAGGGTTTCCAAGTCGGCTCCTCACTCTTCTCTCTAGCTTGAACACTTCTAGACCAAATATCATCCTCTCTCCTTAGTTTCCTACTGCTAGGCACACACTGGCATTTACAGCTCCTCTCCACCAAAGAGCACTCCTCCTCCAAATTGCAGTTCCAGGCCCATCTTCTCCAAATTCACACATGGAAATCTCTGGCTGGTCAGGATCATCACCGACCCATTCATGCACCCTCCATCTGCCCAATCTTTATTCATCTTTCTAAGAATATTACTATACCCTAACCTTTTCTTTGGGAGAAAATATAATACATTTTTTAGCTTGTGAACTCTCTTTTAGTATACAATTAATGTCAGCCGTACTATATACCAAAAACTACAATACTTATAATAATAATAATACCAGTATATTAGAATATCATTTTCTAAGGACTTTGCTCTGTGATATATATTATACACACACACACACACACACACACACACACACACCCCTTTGTCAAGCACCATATAACAAAAGAATTATTATCTCCAGTTCACACGAGGAAACTGAGGCTCAGAGAGATATATTTTCCCAGATCTGATAGCTAGCCAAAGCTTGTGTGCTTAACACTACATGAAACTGGTGATTGTACCCTCAAAGCCATTTTTTGGAATTTTAAATTGTGGTTCTATTTTATCCCATTTTCAGAATTTCCTATTGCAGTTTCTATCAATAGATGTTAAATAGGAGGAAGCACCAATACAAACTATAACTGACACCGTGTAACAGTTTAAGCATTATTGGTTACCCCAAATATTCTATTTGTTATCTACCCTCTTTCATGTAGTTGCCACTTGGTACCCACTTACTTGTAAGGTTGGCCAAATCCCATAGATGTGAGGTCAAAAGAGCATTCTGCAGCTTTCACTCCACATGGACTTTTTTCTTATCTCTGCCTTCCTGGCATTAATAGTGCTGTTTTCATTCTCTGATTTCTTCTCATGGTAATCCCAGTGGGTATTAATCTTTACAGAGAACCAGCTGAAGCCGAACCAAAGTTTACTCCAAGACTTTTCTAACAGAGCTAGTGAGAATGACTCAACTCGCATTTTCATCTTATACTTAATATTTTAAAAATAATTGAACATACACTTCCTTACCAACATCCCAAATAAAATAATGTCTGCCACCCTATTGAAACAATGACTCATGTGGCCTGTCTGTACACTACATTGAGTTTAACAAACACTGTTCAACAGTCCCTCTCTCTGATTCACCCTGCACATAAAGCTCAGTTCTTTAGGTCCTAAGAAACTTTAGGCTGGAAACATCCCTCTGATGCTAAATCCTGTTCATCTGTGAACTTTCTCTAATCATAATATAAAGTGATTTTCTTCAGTCTCTGACACTTTACTTTCCATTTTTGGAAAACAGCCTATCGGTGATTCTAAATTAAGTCTATGTGGCCATCGCCATGTCCTCATGGGATCCAGTTCTGGCATGAGGGACTGGCCAGCCAAGGTCTGAGTTATCTAGATCTGGCTTTGGCTTCCCCTGAGGATTTGCAGAGGTCGAACTGCTTGAGAAACTGGGGATCTGTGGCACTGCACTAAAACAGAATTTTGATTGCACTATGTCTTAAAGGATTCCTTTAGACTTTCTAGATTTAGTGAAGTTGCATAGCACTACATAAGTTTAGTTCTGCCGCTGGCACATCCATTCCCCATGAGACATCATTTACAACTCAGATTTCAGCACATCCACCAGGGCATGACTGGTGTTATCCCAGCTGCTATTGGAGTTTCTCTCCTGGCCATTATTATTGTAAAGTCTGGTAATAACATGCTCTTGACTCCGGTAACAAAGCAATGGTTTTATTCTGTATTTCAGCTGAAAGCTGTGCTTTCGGTCCACAATTTTAGACAAATCCCCCAGGTGTAACCCTATTGAAGCTGTCATCTTTGTGGTTCATTCTCTGCACAGCATCATAAAGCAAAGTTCATCAGAATGTTAACTCTGTTTTAAGACTCAATAGAGTCTTAAGGAGTTGCATTTTCTACCTTCATCTTTCAAAGGATATAGAGAGGTTCTGATGCATAACCCCCGTGAACACACCTTGAATCTCCTTTCCTCTCTTATTCAGTATTCTCCCACAACCTCTAGGGCTTCTTATTTACAAACTCAAACCCCAAATGGGGAGAAAAGCCCTCAAATCGATCCATTCCATTCTGGGAAATGTTTGACTTTTTCTAGCTCCCTCATTTCTCCCAATCTATAACCTTAGCATTTCAGGATGCATCCTTTTTTGTACATCTTCCAATTATATGTCACCAAAACACAGGAACTAGTTTGGCAGTAACATAAGGCAGAGGAAAGTCTGTCAAGCAAGATAACACTTTCTTACGTGGGCTGGGGGAGAGGAAAGAGTCTATTAATACCACACTAATAATTTTATTCTATTATTTGTCTTTTTACTGGTGAAAGATCAAAAATTTAGCTGATTTATTTCCTCCCTTTTTCAACCCTCCCACTCCAGACTTCACAATTTTTCTTTTAAATATCTCAGATATTAATCTACATTTCATATATTTTCTAGTTAGAGAATATTTAAGTCATAAAAGTTTCAAAGCCAAAACAGTTACTTAGACGTAAACTTCTAGTGACTTTGTTGCTTAATGATATATATAATTTTCTGAGACAGTCTCGCTCTGACACCCAGGCTGGAGTACAATGGCACGATCTCAGGTCACTGCAACCTCTGCCTCCCGCGTTCAAGTGATTCTTTTGCCTCAGTCTCCCAAGTAGCTGGGATTACAGGTGCACACCACCCCGCCCAGCTACTTTTTGTATTTTTAGCAGAGATGGGGTTTCATCATGTTGGCCAGGCTGGTCTTGAACTCCTGACCTCAGGTGACCGCCCGCCTTGGCCTCCCAAAGTACTGGGATTACAGGCATGAGTCACCGTGCCCTGCCACTTCTTTTCTATTATGTATTTCACTGCCTATTTTTGGTGCATTTCCTTTTTAACTTAAAAAATTGGGGGAGTAATTTTTTCATGAAAGTATATAAGTGAAATAGTTAAAAGCTGTGCATGTATGAAAACTAATTTGTGAAGTCTTCTTTGAGTTTAGAAATTATTATTTCAATAATTTTCTCTCAGAAATCTGTAGCCATTGTTTCCATTTTCTACCCTTTAATATTGTGGAGAAATCTGATGCCTACGTGATTTTTCTTCTTGTACTGATAATATATTTTCCTCAGGCTGGATGATTTTAGACGATTTTAGACTTTTTTTCTTCTTAAAATTTGAAATTCAACAGTATCAACTTTGAGCTAATACTCATTAATTTTACCCCACCTGCGGTGAGTGCCTTTGATCTGATAACCTATCTTCAGTTCAAGGAGCCAGTGTCACTACTGAACTGACTGTTGCTTCTCCTCCTTCTGCCTCAGTCTTTTCTTCTGGAATTTCTAAACTGTAATTCCATATTGACTTCCTCTTCATCATTCTTATTCATATTACTCTAAGTTGTGGAAGAATTTCTGGAGCTTGTCTGGATTTGCTGGGGTTTTGGTTTTCTGAAGTATCCAGAATGATGGTCACACCCACGTGAAGACAATGGCATCTGTGGCAGACTCTGTCCATTGATAAACCACCCCTGTTCTGAACTCTTTCACTCTCACCCAACCCCAGAGAGGATTTCCCAACCTTCCACCTAGTAGTCAAGGCCTTGTGACATCATCCTGATGAGTAAGATGCATACACACAGAGGTCTCGGTAGTGTAGGAGGGGGTTCTAGAAAACTTGAACTTTCTTGACAAAAGCATATACATGATTAACACCAACTTGTCCCCCTTCGTCCTGCTTTTGATGAAGACCTGATGCCTGGAAAGGTAGAAACTATTCTGTGACCAAGATGGAAGGCTAAAAATAGTTGCAGAGAGGCTTGCCTTACCATCGCGTAGTCAGTGTACCAACACACACAGCTGCCTACACTGCTTGTTATGTTAGATCATTAAAAATCTTCATTTCACAAGTCACTCTTAGTTACGTAGTCTTCTGCTTGCAGCTAAAAGCATTCCAACCGTTTTAGTGTTTCTCCCTTAAGAAGAGAAAACATAATTCTACCTCTTAGGAAATGTAATATGCTCTTCTCTTCACTTTGAACCACTGGCTGTGGGGATGATGGGCTCACTGTATCAGTGATAGCACAGATTTCACTGGAACTTCCCACAGTAGGGTCTTGCAGGACTTTGCTCCCACAAAGACTCATCTGGTTATATCTTAGATACTCATAGTTGACCCTGTCACCTCTATTACTCCAATTCCCGGGTTCAAGTCTGATACCTATGAAGCCATAGAGGGTGTTTCACCATTGCTACAGTTTGGGGGCCATCCGTAAGAATACTAATATCCATTCCAAGGAAATTTCTTCTCATCTCCTAAATCTGTCAGCTCTGAAGGTGTCAGATTGTTCTTCACAGAAAAGGGAAAGATAACAGTAAGTTACTGAGAACTTACTATGTTCTAGCCTAAATGATTTACAGGATACCCTATTTATATCCCACATCAACCCTATTAAGATATGTTACTTTTATTTTAAAAATAGGTTATGTGACTTGTTCACAATCACAAAGCTAGTTGTAAAATCTAAAATCAAAAATCAAATTTCAATTTGACTTTGTCATCTCTAGCTTCCTCGCACTGCAACACTGTTACCCAGGAATCTAAGGAAAATGAAATGTTAAATTGGGAGTTTCCACTTAGGCGCCATCATAAAATAGATACAACTCCAAAGTAAAGTACAAGTTGCATACTTTGAAAGGAAGTTAGATAAGTCTAAAGACACGTCAAGGATATAAAAGAATCAAGGCAGCAGAAAGTCAGAGAGGATTTGTGAAAATATGTATTTGGAGAAAGCCACTGAGTGTTGTGAGAACCACCCATTCCCCAAAGGAAGAGGGCAAAAGCTCAACTCCACCTCCTTCACCTCTAGCCTGCCGAGAACTTTCAGTGGGACCAGCAGGGAACCTCCAGAGTGCCATGAAAACAGCCAGAGCACAGTCCACTTTCAACATCTGCTAGACCCAGAGAGACTAAAGTTATCTTAAGACCTGTTCAGTGGCACTCTCTGGCCTCTTTTCTGCTTTTCCACTCCAAGTTATAACTCGCTCTGAAGCAGTCAGAAATATGAGTAGCTAATGGAAAGAAGGGGGGAAATAAGAAAAAAGTCAACCACACTCTCTTCCAGAGAGGGTAGGGGACCACCCACTGTAGGTTCTAACTGAAGAATCAGAAGGGAACAGAAGTATTTACCTGAGAATGAAGCATTTCCTAATATATTGGACTGAACATTTTATTAATCAATTACTGAATCAGGGCAACTTAGAGTTACGCACTGTTAGGTAACAATAATGGTAATCAGAAAAGCTCTGAGCTGCCAAGTTTCATCTAGGGCATGGAGAAAGATTTCCTCCATTGTATAATTTTAAGAAACCAATGTAGACAAATTAAATTGCATTCAGCTGTGTTGTCAGCATATCAGTAAACAACATACTGGTGTCTACATTTCCTTCTGAAACCCTAGGGAAAAAAACAGAGTTTTCAGCTTTTACCCAGGACTTCATTCCTCCACAGAATTTAAACAAAGTCCATGGGAACCAAGACACTCTGTACCCCCTTCCATAGTTCATCTGTAACTCAGTCACCCCCTAATTATCCCTCAGAATATAGCCAAAAACTCAAAACCCTCAGGGCAATTAATGCATGGAGATTGATATTCCATGGGCCTTCTTACCCACTCAGCAAACGTGCATGGTCGTATTGTAATCTCAGTAATGTCTCAGGGTAATATCCTTGCTTCACTAGCAGTTGATGCAGTTGTGCAGTACAAGGACAGTACCACCCTCTAGGGGAAATTCTGGAAATTTGTGGTGGCATTCTAATAGTGTAGTTGTGCCAGAGAATTAGCCCATCGAAGAATATAATCTTTTGTTCTCTTTTATGTTACAGTGAGGGCATTATATTGACCCTTTGAATTATATCTGTAACTGGGTTATATTATCAATGGCTTTCATCCAGTTTGAAAATACATTTAAAGGTATCTTTTGTCCAGGCACAGTAGCTCATGGCTGTGATTCCAGCACTTTGGGAGGCCCAGGCAGGAGGATTGCCTGAGCTCAAGAGTTCCAGGCCAGTCTGGGCAACATAGTGAGACCCCCATCTTTACCAAAAAAAAAAAAAAAAAAAAATACCCGGGCATGCTGGTGTGCACCTGTATTTCCTGCAACTTGGGAGGCTGAGGTGTCAGGACTGCTTGAGTCCAAGAGATCAAGGCTGCAGTGAGCCATGAACATGCCATTACACTCCACACTGGATGGCAGAAGGAAACCGTCTCAAATATATATTTCTTATTAAAATGAGAATTAAACATGATACAATTAATAACCAAATTCACATTACTTTATGTTGCGTACTCAATCTAATTTTCTCTGGTTTGTATGTGCATTTTGCAAATTTTTTGTTTTGAAAAATTTTACACATTCTTAAGTGTTCGATGAATAATACATTGATTACCTGTTTCCTAGTCCCCTAGATTTGCCAGTTTTAGCATTTCATCTATTTTTCAGTATATATACACACATATATATATATATACATATGTATGTATATATATATATACCTCTTTTTCTCTCAACCATTTGAGAGTTACCTGCAGACTTCGACACTTCATCCCTAAATACTTCAGCATGTGTCTCCAAAAGAAAAATGTATTCTGACATACCTACCTAACCACAATGCAATAATCACACTCAGGACATTTAATATTAATATTTTTTGCACCTAGTGTCTAAGATAAAGTCCATGTTCAAATTTTCCCAATTGTTTCAATAATGTATTTTTTGTAGCTTTTTTGTTTTCTCTTTCTCATCCAAGAATTAATCCAAAGTCATGCGCTGAATTGAGTTGTCATATTTTTTTAGTTTTCTCTAATCTAGTCAGTTCACCAGCCCTTTGTGTCTTTTTATGTCAGTGACATTTTGAAGAGTAAGGGCTACTTGTTTCACAATATGTCTTACAATTTGGATTGTTTTCTGATGAGTAGATGCAATTTTTTAAAATTCCAGAATATTATATAGGTGATGTTGTAAGCTTCTCGTGTATCACATTCAAAGGTAAAAAAGGATATTTTATCCCATTCTGTTGGAAACGCTAAGTTTGATCATTTTGTTAAGAAAATACCTACCAGATGTTTCCCTTGACAAGTTACTGGTTTGTGTGGAAATACACTGCTTACATTTTACAAAAATTGTAAATCCTAGTGATACTCTTCTAGGGAGGGGAACTAAATTCTCGGCGCAAAAAGTGCAGACAATCCCACTCTGATCTGCTTTTTACCTGATGTTACAAAGATTTCAGAAGATCAACCCTTAAGATGTTGATCTTGGGGCCGGATGCAGTGGCTCATGCCCATAATTCCAACACTTTGGGACCTGTCTAGGCAGGGACACTGCTTGAGCCCAGGCGTTTGAGACCAGTGTGAGCAACATAGCAAGATCTCATATCTACAAAAAAATTTTTTTTAATTATTAGCCAGCCATTGTTGGCCTGTGCCTATAGTCCCAGCTACTCCAGAGACTGAGGTGGGAGGATTGTATGATTGTTTTCAATTATTATAATTTAAAAGGCAGAATCTTGGCTCTAAAAGGGGATATGTGTAAGTAAATATGGTAGATAAAACTTATATATGCACAAAAACTTATTCTATGTTTTTCTTTCACTGATTAAATAAACTTGACTGTCTACCACAAATTGCATTCTTAAATATATCCATGGTTCATTTTATCTTTTCTCAAGTTGTTGAAGAATGATGGCTTGTTTCATGGTTTTTGTACTTGTGTCTAATGCATGTTTTAACATAAGCGATGCAATGCATTGCATAGCCAGTTTTCTGGAAAAGTCAATCTTTTAGGAATTTTCAGATTTTCAATAAATTTTTTCTTTAAATTTAAAAAAAAATATATATATAGCCATGGTTATATTAATGAACATTCATATTTATATTTATAGTATTGTTATATTCATATTTATATTAATAAACATTCATATTTATTAATATAAACATGGCTATATTTTGCATTAATAGATGTCTAGCTCCTTTGGGACCCAGGCACATTTTGAGTTCAAGTGCCAGATAAATAAGTAGTGAGGTTTGCTATTCAAATATTATGTCCTATTGGGGGCAGGTCTTTGAATTCAAAGAATACTTCATAATATTAAATTATAGCAAACCACTTGAGAGAAAACAGTCTTCATCTTCTAATAGAATACCATAGGCTGCCATGGGCATTCAAATTCCTTCATCTTGATTTGCCGGTGGCCCATTTGGTTTTCATTTAGACTATTTGAGATTAAATTTAGACCATAAAGTGCTTAAAACATTTAGGTCTAAAAACATGAGCAGTTTATTTCATACTTACAAGAAAATTAAGATCCTTTGAGTATTATGAACACCTTGTATAGTTGTACAGGCATTCTCAAAAATTATGCCAGCTAATAACTTAATACATTTCAAGGTTGCCTGTTCCACATTCCCTTGAGTTACATTCAAAAGAAAAGAAGATGATTAATTTGTTAAATTCAAGTAAGCAGGAAATTCTATTAGATATTTGAAAAATTGCTTCTCTTCAGTGAAACCCAAACTGCATATTAAGGAGAATGCATAGGTAGAATAGTTCAGACTCAAACCTTGCCCTAAATAAGATTTCGTGTCCAGCAAAACTCCACTTACCAATGCAATTTGGAGTTCTACCAAATTATCACTATGTAAAATTGGGTCTGCTATAAAGAAGCCAAATAGGTAACATTTGGAAAGAGAGAACTAATAGTTACAACCTTGTCTTTGTTGGTCTGTGCACTCAATACACATTATCTAATTTAATTTCTATAGCTGAGATCTTGCTTGCCATACCTCCACTCTCCACTATCATTAAGCTCTATGCATCTTCAAGCAGTTATATCTTCTTTGTGTACCATTCCCAGAGCCTTGCACTGTGCCTGCCTCATAATATGTAGACCAAGACATTTAAATAATGTACATAAAGCCATATAATTATGAATATATTACTACACCACGCCATACTCAATGATCTTTACATTATATCATGATGTTTCCAGATAGGACTTCATAGATTAGTGGAAAATCAAAATAAATTGAAGTGAGTTGAGACAATACTTTCATTTGAAAGCCTAAAATACATCCAACTATATTCAGTGGTTGATTTGTATACAGCATTCAGTGGGCAGTCTGACACTGAGTTGAACTAAATGATAGTAATTATAGTGAAATATGATCATTGAGTAAATGATGAATAACAACTTAATATTCAGTACATATAACATAACTGATAGAAAGGCTGGCATGTCATACTGTTTATCATTAAAATATTTCCTAATGGAGACTTCCAAATTGAAAGGCAAGATTGATGGAAAACATTAACTATGCAATAAATTCTGTTACTGCATATTTTACAGAGATAAATCCTAGATGATGATTCTGGAGCTGAGAGATACCAATAAATCATGAAAAAAAAAATCCTTTTTACTAGTAGAGATTATGACATTTGAAAGTTACCGCTGAAAGATTCCAATTATATCAATTTTTATAAAGATGTTTTAAAGACCAAGAACTTCTGAGAATGTTTAACTCAGGGAAGAGAGCAACCTTTTCTGTCCCAAAGCTGACTCTACAGTTTAGTTTAGGTCAATAGTTCATGGATTCTTTCTCAAGTATTATAAACTGGACTATTTTAATAATACAAAATACAAATGATAAAAGAAAGTAGTGTAAGAAGTTTCATTTCATTTCATTTTACTGCTACCCTTTAAGAAAACCATACGAAGAAGTCTGCTCCAATTTCTCCCTACCTGGACAGAGATACTGTTGCATTTATTAGAGAAAATGCACAGATAAGTGTCTCTGAAAAAGTGCTGTAACTCTTTTTTTTTTCTTTCTTAGGCAGCGTCTTGCTCTGTTGCCCAGACTGGAGTACCATGGCACAAACACAGCTCACTGCAGTCTTGACTTCCTGGGCTCAAGTAATCTTCCCACCTTGGCCTCCTGGGTAGCCAGCACTACAGGGTACACTGTCAAGCCCAGGTAATTTTGTTTTACTTTTTTCTCACCATGCTACCCAGGCTTCTTTTCTAGTACCTTAGTAACATTGTTCCTTCATCTTTTTTTTTCTTTTTGGCAACAGAGTCTCCCTTTGTCACCTAGGCTGGAGTGCAGTGGTCCAATCTTAACTCACTGCAACCTCTGCCTATTGGGTTTAAGTGATTCTCATGCCTCAGCCACCCCAGTAGCAGAGACTACAGGCTCGTGCTGCCACGCCCAGCTAACTTTTTGTATTTTTAGTAGAGACAGGGTTCGCCATGTCGTCCAGGCTGTTCTCCAACTCTTGAGCTTAGGCAATCCACCTGCCTCAGTCCCCCAAAGCGCTGGGATTACAGGTATGAGCCACTGCGCCCAGCAATTGCTTCTTCATCTTTACATTGATAATTCTGTGGACTGTTTGATCAAAATTGCAACGCTTATTCCAGCCTTTATTTCCTTATAACAATGTGACAGCAAGACCTTCTAAATGACCTTGAATTGTACATACTTCCTTCCAGATTAATTTCCTAACACACTACTTCAAGTCACCTTTAAAAAATAAACTGCAGTAATGCTACAATAGTGATAGGAAAACGCCATAATTACTTAGACTTCTGAGACTTTTAAAACTTGGTCCCAAATCCTTCAAGATATTCTTATCTCCTGAGAATCCTTCAAATGACTTTTGTAGATACTTTGCTTGCTGCTCCCTAAACATAACCTGTATATAATCTACCTTTGCACTTTTTCTCACAATATTCCACCCAACCAGTGCATCATACTCTTGAAATTCTTTGTCTGGTCTAATTCTATTCATTGACTCATTTGAAGTTCCAATTTTCCAAAATTGTCCCAACTTGAACTACCTATGCTTCCCCTGAGATCCTTTTGACATGGTATGCAAGTTATTTAGCTGTTTCAAAATAGTAAATATTTTAACAGGATTATGCTTTTTATAGTTTAAATCTCCTTGAAGATAAAAAGTCCATTGTTTTTCCTATTTCCACTCTTCCCAACACAGTTTGTTGCTGATAATGGGTACTCAGTAAATATTTGCTAAGTTGACTTTATTCTTATTTAATTAATAAACTACAGCAAATAGAAGGAAGCCCAATTGCAAAACCAAACCTTTAACTTTCTTTCTTAGCTCCAGACTTCACAGAAAACCTTTGCATAAATTTGGTGATTGTCCTTTTAAATTGAGATGAAAAATCTTTGTGTAAATGTAAGCAATTTCTGGACTCTAAAATTGTATTATTATCTCTATGGAACCTAAGACATTTGTGTATTTGTTGGTTGTATGAGTGAAATATCCTTTATGACAGCAAATATATCTTATTTATCATTTCATTCTCCAATGCTTCTTTCCATGTAAGAAACAATAATTTCTGCATGAATGAGTATTTTAATGGCTTGAAGTCAAGCCATTAAAACCAAGACAATACAAAGAATACTACAAAATCAAGGTTTTATAACATTCCAATAAATGTTTCCCTTATGTTTGAAAATGCAGTATTATATTCAGGAGTATAGAAGTCTTTGCAAACTGTAATCTATATTATATGAGAGTAAAAAAGACAAAAAAATACAACAAAATTTTAGTGAAATTTTGTTGTTATAGGGAAGTGTCCTATAATTGAATGTGTAGTGTATGCAAGGCTTATTTCCTTAAGTTAATTTACATAACAACTGTATAATTACCATGACTATTTTCTAGATAAGAATATCAGGCCCAGAAGAGAAACTTACTGTGGACCACTGAGCTGACTGGCTTAAGTCCATGCTTGCTGACTCTTCAAATACAGACGCTCCTTGATGTAGGATGGGGTTACATCTCAATAACTCCATTGTAATTTTAGTATTATCAATCAGTGGAAAATGTACTTAATACACTGAATCTACCAAACATCATAGCTTAACCTAGCCTACTTTAAATGTGCTCAGAACACTTACATTAGCCAATAGTTGGACAAAATCATCCAACACAAAGTCTATTTTATTTTTTTGTTTGTTCATTGTTTTTGTTGTTTTGAGATGGAGTTTCACTCTTGTCATCTAAGCTGGAGTGCATTGGCACGATCTCAGCTCACTGCAATCTCCGCCTCCTGGGTTCAAGTGATTCTCCTGCCTCAGCCTCCCCAATAGCTGGGATTACAGGCATGTGCCACCACGCTCAGCTAATTTTTGTATTTTTAGTAGAGATAGGGTTTCATCATGTTGGCCAGGCTGGTCTTGAAATCCTGACTTCAGGTGATCCGCCTGTATTGGACTCCCAGAGTGCTGGGCTTATAGGTGTGAGCCACTGCACCCAGCCCACAAAACCTATTTCATAATAAAATGTTAAACATCTCATGTAATTTATTAATGTCCTGCTGAATGCATATTACTTTTACACCATCATAAAGTTGAAAAATTATAAGTCAAACCATCATAATTTGGAGAGTCTATGTACTTTTCAGTGTATCTTAGGTGCCTCTGAGTTTGTTTTGTGAAAAATGTGTATTCTTTCTTAGTGATTATACAATAAAACATGAGAAGCACTGAATAATTTATAAACTACAGAAAGGTATAATATAATCTGTAATTCATCACATACAGATAAGCGCTGTTAAAGTTGTGGTGACTTCTCTTCTGATCTGATTATATACATAAAGAGACCAAAATTAGCAGTATATTGTACACTGTACATAACTGTATTCTGTATTTTTTCAATTAAAAATTTTTTTGATACATTATGTTTGTACATATTTATGGGGTACTTGTGAAATTTTGTTACATGTATAGAATGTGTGATGATCAAGTCAGGCTATTTAGGGTATCGATCACTAAAGTGTTTGTCACTTTTAAGTGTTGGGTACATTTCAAGTCCTCTATTTTGGCTGTTTTGAAATATACAATACATTGTTGTTAACTATAGTCACCCTACTCTGCTATTGAACATCTGAACTTATTTCTTCTATCTAACTATATGTTCGTACCCATTAAACAACCTCTCTTCATTCTTCCTCCTATGCATGTATCCTCTCAGTCTCTGATATCGATCATTCCGCTGTCTGGCTCCACGTGATCAACTGTTTAGCTCCCACATATGAGAATATGCAATATATGACTTTCTGTGCTTGGCTGATTTCACTGAACATAATGATCTCCCGTTCCATCCATGTTGCTATAAATGATATGATTTTATTCTTTACAGTCGAATAGTATTCCATTGTGTATATATACTACATTTTCTTTATCCACTCATTCACTGATGGACATTTGGGCTGATTCCGTATCTTGGCTACACTGAATAGTGCTGTAATAAACATCAGACTGCATGTATCCCTTTGATATGCAGTTTATTTTGCTTTGGATAATACCCAGTAGTGGAATTGCTAGATAGATGGTGGTTCTATTTTAAGTGTTTTGAGAAATCTTCATACTGTTTTCCACAGAGGCTGTACTAATTTACATTCCCACCAACAGTGTATTAGAGTTCTTTGTCCACAATGTGGGGGGGTGCATCACAACATATTCAAGCTTATGTACATGCATTTGAGGTATGGAAAGATACCGGGGCACTGTGTGTTATTTGTGCATGAGAATGAAACTCCTTGACTCTGAAAACAGGACAGGGAGTGGAGTGTGTGGTGTGATAATGAACACTATAAACAGCCTCCTGAGAATGCAGTTGGAGTGTGTACAAGGTCACAGGTGCCTCAGTAACCCACCTCAAATGACCATCTAGAGGATGTCTGTAGTTAATACAAGCCCTTTCAATAAATACTTGGTGGATGGATGCTGGGGCGGACTCTCTAAGAAGAGCTACTCCCTAGCCCTGCTCAGCTGGAACTGCCTGAGTACTTCATTCTTGGTGTTCACTGTAAGTTATAAGCTCTACACTGGTGCCCCTGATGTGATCACCTTGAACTAACATAAGTAGGAGAGGTCATAAATTTTCAGGGAATCCTGGTAAGAGACAGTCCTGACTTCCATCAGGAGGAGAGGATGCATGCATAAAATATCAGGGGCTAGGTTATCCCGGGTCAAGAAATGACCAAAGAGCAGAAAGTATTTTTTTTAAACAGTGCAACAGCTATTTAAGGCTATTCAGTGCACTGTGGAGCCTGGAGCTCTGCACAAACTTACGCTCTTAACTTGGCAGGAATGCCCTTAGTTTCCTGATCAAGGAAACTTAGATTTAGAGTTATGGGAGCAGGTAGGTCACTGCCTGAAAAGAAGATATAAGCAAGGTCATTTTATTAACGTTACTATTTTGACCACCTGGGCACTGGTACGGTCTGTGTTGTATCCTCTTTATCTGCCAGATTGCAGTGAGTCAAACCACCCATCTTCTCCACCTGAAGGGGATTCAGGAGATTTAAAGGAAAAGGAAAAGCAGGAACCAGAACAGGGAGAAACTCCTCCCTCACCTTCATTCCCTTCTATGGGCAGTAAGGAAGAGACTTTTTCTAGTGAGGATAAGGATGGACCAGAGCCTTTTTCTCTCCCTATAGAAAACCTATTGCCCTCTTTTCCTGCACCCTTAAAGGGACCTGCATCTGTTGGCCCCGTTCAGGCAACAGTGTCTCCCATCCCCCTTGAGGAGACTGGAGGCTGCCCAAGGGACCGTTCTTGGATAAGACCACCGGTCAGAGAACATCTATATGTTAAGGTGGCCATGTCTCCTTGACAAACTTCCCTGCTGGAGGGGTGCCTCCAGGAGGACAGGAAAGTGGCTGATTGTGATTGTCTTCCTAATATGCAAGCTCTCACTTCCTACTTCCAGCATCGCCCTTTCTGGCCTTGTCTTTTTTCTGTTTCCCTGGCGTATAAGGGAAAGTCGCATGCTGCTTCCTGGGTTTCATCCCAGAAAGCTTTGGCTTTCTTGCTGCCTACAGAGGCCTGGGGCATGACAATTGCTAAGATGCCATGGAGTGCCCATTTCACTGCCACTGATGGTCTAGGCAAGTTGCCCCTTTTTGGGTTTGTGGTAATAAGGGGAAGGCCAAGAGGCAAAGACTGAGTCCCCACGTGGCTGCAGCAGCTCCAGTTCGGTCCTGAGGATCCTCCTCACCATGGTCACGTGCCTTTGTAACTGTGCCCAGAAAGTGGCGTGCTGCTTGCTGTGCTGTTGCTTTGCCTACTTCTGCCCTTCCCTGCCACCCCTCGCATGTCTCAGTTGACAAGCAGTTTCTTGTCTTCCCTAAGGAAAGGGCTAAGAAACAGTCCATGGGCACTCTGACTTTATTGGCCTAAGGTGAGCCGAGGAGTGTGGAGCAGCCTGGAGTACAGAGCTCTGGGGGAGAAGCCCGCTAATAAGGGGAGCTCTCCCAAAGCCATATGTTAAATGCCAACTAGGCTGAGGTGGACGAGCTCTGCCAGCTGCTGACATCTTCAGAAGATAGATGCAGCAGTAACGAATGTTTGTTTTGCCTTTTTATAAAATGTTTCAAAACACTGTGGCTGGGAAACTTTGAAACAGACCCTGTGCTGCATGTCTGCTCCTCCTCTGAGCCTCTCTGCTTAGGGGTAGTAAAAATAATAAAAAGCCCAGTATATTTTCAGTACCTTACCTTAAAAGGGTTGGCTTAAAGCCTAGGTGTTCTGGAGGATGAGGAGAGTGGTCTTCCAGCCTGTTACTCTCCTGCCTTCTGCCTCTGCGCTTACACACACACTTTACCACCTGGTCATTCTCTGGCGTCTTGCTACCACGTGTAGTCTTCCTGCCTTCCTCTCGTGGTAAGGGCCACAACAGGTGCAGGCTATTAAAAAGAGACGCTACCTAAGGAGCCCAGAGCTGATGGGAAGAAACCAGCCACAGCCCTACTTTCCCAAGCTCACGTCTAAGACATTCCAGCAAAAGGCTAATGCAGGAAAATGGCCAGCACCTAAGGACATTGTAAAATGTTGTTGTTGTTGTTTTTTTTTTTACACACTTAACTCAATGCAGGTTTATTATCCTGGTGACTTGTAGTCATGTTCTAATAAGTTTCTAAGGCCAGAAAATACAGTAGAAATCGCTTACAATATCCCTTCTGTAAAGTTGGCCGAGAGAAAGGAGAATAGGCTCAAAGTCAGGCAAGCAAGTTTTATTAACCGCCCAGGCTGCTCCGTAACAGAGGAGGCAGCCCCGAGCTTACAAAACAAGGGGTTTATATGGGGTGAGAGGGGCATAAGGGAGTTTCAGGACTGAGATAATCTATCCACTGACAACAGACACAGAGATAGTTTGTCAACTTGTAACAGACCTACAATACATCATCCTGTGACTTTTGTGGTGGCAGTTTTTTTTTTTTAAAGAGAAACCAGGATTTTTTACAGATACGTGTCAAACAGGAATTTACAAGTGTGAATAACCAACATTTGTTTTCCCTGTCCTCCCTCCAGCAACTTGGATGGCTGTAATCAGTCTTTGCTTAATTGTAGCACACCTGGCAGCATTGATGTGGTGCCTAGGTAGGGATTCAGGAATGCAGCTGCAGAGCAATTAGAGTGGGGGGGAAGGGGTCAGCTTGCAAAGAAGGGGTTTTCTGAGGCAGCTTGTCCCTAACACCTTCCATGCCTTAGTTTAGCAGGTAGGCTTTATCCTTTGCCATTTCTGTATTTTACATGCTATTTACCTGTCTCATAATCCCTCTAAACATATACAAAAGATTACAGATTTACTAGCTTCTCTTCTCATAAGGGATGCTGATGTTGTGTCCAATTGTCAAGATACGAGCCTGCTACTCTTTTCCTACCGTTAAGGACCAATTTCATACTCTCTTAGCTTGTGACCTTGATTGGCAAGTAGCAATGGCTGACTTTATTGGTAATATCAGCTTCCGTTTACCAGCCTCTAAACTCCTGAACTGTTTACAAACTGTGCCTGTTAAATTTGTATCTATTGTTGTCTCTGAGCCTTTATTGTGTGCCACTTGTGTCTTTACAAATTGTTCAGGAAAAACTGAAAAGACAGCTGTAGTGTGGCAAGATGCCACGCAAAACTGGCAACACAAAATCCAGGAACATTTTAAAACTACGCAACAGAGGTAGGTGCCCTAACATTGGCCTTACAAACTTTTTTCTCACCAAGACATAAATAGAGCTAGTGATTCTGCTTATGTGGTGTATAGTATTTTATTTCTCATTTAGATCTTCCACATGTGAAGGGCATTACTAATGAATCTCTACTAGTTTTGTTTCTTGCAGCACAAGAGCTCCTCTGTGCCTGTCCTCACCATCTTTATATCACACATATTTGCTCTCATTCTAGGTTACCTGGTTCCTTATCAGAAGGGAAGGCTCGAGCTGGTGCTTGGCACAACCACAAATGTGGTTTGCAGACGTTCCTGCGCTTTGGTGAGCTCAAGCTGATCATGCTTTCTTCATCTGAATGCCCACAGTCTTAAACAAGTTTCATGTAACACTTGCTCAAGTTCACATTATTATTAAAATTCATCCTAATTGCCAATAGCATTCTCTCTCTCCTTTTTCCTTAGGGTTTGGTGGCAACCCATGAGGTCTCATGCCTAATGCTGTCTAGCGAACTAATGTTACTGAGTAACCACCTTTTAAACGTTTCAAATTTCTCCATGTTACCGTGGACACTTAGACAAGCTTAACACTTGCTACCCCCCACCACACACACCTGAACTGGAGAAGAAACTAAAGATACGATTGCTCATTTGTTTAAATCTATTATAATTTTAGGCCTCCTACAAACTATAAAAACTAATAATGGACCTTACTATCTTAGGGCTCAATTTACATATGCATTGCAACTTTGGCACATACAACACAAAACTGGCATCCCCTATAACTTAACCAGTCAGGCCATTATTGAATAAACTCATCAAACTCTTAAAATATATCTTAATAAACAAAAAAGGGGGACTATGGGGTTCTCTCCTTGAGAACAGAAGCTGTTGTTGGAGAGTTGACCAGCAATAGAAGGCGCCTGACATCACCTGAGGAGAGCTAAAGAAATTGGATCAACAAGCAACTATCCAGCTTGCCACCATGGAAGCCCCTGCAACTGCAGAGAACTGGCTTCTTACGTTTCTGGTGGTAATTGGGGAAACTTTTGAGAAAGTAAGACAGACATGGATGTTAGTGTGGCTGGTAGTTCTTGTCCTTTGCCAAGTGGGATCAGCTCAAGAACATGTTTATTCGAGTCATGTTCTGAGTCCCTGTTTTAATGTTATTACATGGTGGGATGCTGACCCCTTTGCCATCTAATGATACTTCTTGGACAGAAGGTCGATGGATGCCCCTGTCTTACCCCTTAACTGAAAATCGGAGATGTATTTAACTTAATGACTTCTTGACTTTATTGCCTAGTCATCTCCCTCTTAGTTTTTCCACAATAGCACATGATAAGTGTGTTACTCTCATTCCTCAGGAGTATCTTTACTACCAGCCTAAAAGGGATGCTAAGCTTGCAAATTTGACCTTTATTTCTGCTGTTACTACCAATCTTACTGAGGTCTCTAATGAAGCTATGCAAGTGCCTGATCTTCCTATATACCGTCCAAGTAGGGACTGGCGATATAAGTTTGAGGTTGTCCGTTGGTCTCCACTGGACAACCTGTGCCACCCCAAGGGCCTCTATTTGACTATGACACCTTACTTGATTAGGGTCTGCAAATCAGACTATTGGATTTGGGAGTCCCTCCAAGAGTTCTATCACCTGATCAGAGAATGGGCTTTCAGGACCAATATTACAACTAAAAGGGAAACAAGCTTCAAGCCCTGCTCATACCCTAATTTGGAGACTAAGTCTTCCCTTTTTAAACTAGTTCTTGCACATGGTGAGTACATTCCTAGTGGTGGCAATGATACCCTCTCTTTGCAGAATAATGTTACTGATACAGTCTTGATTTGTACTACATAATCCTATGCACTTTTGTTTGGGCAAGGTGTTCCTTACATAGAGCAGAATCAATCCTTTTATAGTATTCAAGTCTCTTCTAGTAGTTGGTATGCTACATGCTTATCTCGTCAAAATGTTATACAGTTAAATATAACCTATGTCATGATCTTAATATGGTGAACAGAATTGTGGGTCCCTGTAAATTTAACCCGGAATTGGGAAGGAGATTTCACCTTGCAGTTATTTAGAAAAGCACATCTGCAAGGGGCTTATCATACCATTTGTCTTCTCAAATTTCCACTCCTGAATGTGAATTAAAAAAACAACTTGAAGAATGGTCACAGCAATTACAAACAAGTACCCTTCAGCAATGACAAGAAGGCTTTCAGTGGTTAAATTGGAACACTTGGTTATCTGGGTTAAACAAACGCATTTGGGTTACAGCCGATATTCTTTTTTGTATCTGTTTACTAGGCATCTGCAGATGGCTTTGTGCTGCCACCTAACACATCCATGACCAGAGAAGAATGATAGAAGCTTACCTTGTATTGGATGATCAGCATGCTCTAAGAATTAAACAAGGAGGAGATGTAAGGGGTACATGGCATTTGAGGTTGGGGTATGGAAAATGAGGCACTGTGTATGTTAGTTGTTCATGGGAATGAAACTTCTTGACTCTGAAAACAGGATAGGGAATGAAGTGTGTGATGTGATAAGGAATGCTGAAAACAGCTTCCTGAGAATGGAGTTTGAGTGTGTACAAGGTCACAGGTGCCTCAGCAACCCACCTTAAATGACCACCTAGCGGATGATTGTAGTTAATACAAGCCCTTTCAATAAATACTTGGTGGACGGATGCTGGGGCGGACTCTCTCAGAAGAGCTATGCCTAGCCCTGCTCAGCTAGAACTGTCTTGGCATTCACTGCAAGCTATAAGCTCTGCACACATCCTCACCAACATTTTTGTCTTTTTAGTAATAGCCATTCTAACTGGGGTGAGATGATCTCATTGTGGTTTTGATTTGCACTTCCCAGATGATTGGTGATGTCGAACATTTTTTGTACAACTGTTGACCATTTGTATGTCTTCTTTTGAGAAATAATTCACATGAGAAACACTTACTTCTATTTATTTACCAGTTTTCAAAATAATGATTCCATTGTTTAGCATCCTCCAAAGGTGATGATAAAGTTATTGTTGGACATTTTTATAGCTGTATGAACTCATGGATTTAAACATACAGTTATGTGTCACTTAAAATGTTCTAAGAAATGTGTCACTAGACAATTTCATCCTAAGAACATCATAGAGTGTATTAGGACAAACATAGATGCTAAATAGCCTTCTATACATCTAGATTATAGGGTATGGCCTATTGCTCCTTGGCTACAAATCTGGGCAGCATGTTACTGTACTGAATACGTTGGGCAATTATAACACAATGGCAAGTATCTGTGTATCTAACATAGAGAAGGTATGGTAAAAATGTGATATAAAAGATTTAAAATGATACACCTTTATAGAGCACTTACCATGAAAGGAGCTTGCAGGACTAGAAGTTGTTCTGGCTGAGTCAATGAGTGAATGCCGAGATAATGTGAAGGCCTAGGGCATCATGTACACTATGTAGTTTTATAAACATTATTCACTTAGGCTATACTAAGTTTATTTAAGAATATTTCTGGCTGGGCATGGTGGCTCACCCCTAGAGTCCCAGCTCTTTGGGAGGCTGTGGTGGGTGGATCACGAGGTCAAGAGTTTGAGGTCAGCCTGGCCAACATGGCAAAACCCTGTTTCTAAAAATACAACCTTTCTAATTCCTAAAAATTAGCCAGGCGTGTTGGCGTACACCTGGAATCCCAGCTACTGGGGAGGCTGAGGCAGAGGAATCGCTTGAACCCAGGAGGCAGAGGTTGGAGTGAGCCGAGATCACACCACTGCACTCTGGCCTGGGCAACAAAGCAAGACTCCGTCTCAAAAAAAAAAAAAAAAAAAAAAAAAGATTTCTTTCTTTAATAATAAATTAACCATAACTGACTGTAACTTTTTTACTTTTAAAACTTTTTATCTTTTTAACTTTTTGACTCTTTCATAGTAACAGCTTAAAATGTAAATGTATTACAGAGCTGCACAAAAATATTTTCTTACTTTACATCCTCATAGCTTTTTCTATTTTTAATGCTTTAATTTTTATTTTAACTTTTTACACGTTTTTTGTCAAAAAACAAAGACAAACACACATTAGCCTAGGCCCACAGAGGATCGGGACCATCAATATCACTGTCTTCCACATCCATATCTTGTCTCACTGGAAAGCCTTGGAGCTGTCGTCTCCTACAATAGCAATGCCTTTTCTGGAATACTTCCTGAAGGACCTGCCTGAGGCTGTTTACAGTTAAGTTTTTAATATATAAGTAGAAGGAATATACTCTGAAATAATGAATAAATGTATAGTGTAATAAATATTAGGCAATACAAATTTTCAGCTCCATTATAATCTTATGAAACCACTGTCCAATGTGCAGTGTGTCATTGACCAAAGTCGTCATAATTATGCAGTGCATGACTAGCATGACTATATTTGAAGTACTTAACTCCATAGGAGTTGTTATTCTTTCTGATGCTCATATTGTCCCCAGTTTTTTTAGTGGGAACTTAATCACACTAGAGTTTGTGTTCTTTTGATAAAACTGTTCTGGGCTCATCTCGTACATCTCCTGTCGTATGCCTTGAACTGCCTATTTGTTCAAAAAGCCAGTTCTAAATCTAGAATTTAGTCACAATATGGCGACTAAGAGGGCTCATTACTCCTAGGTAGCCATTTTTTCTATATCTTTTCAGTGGACAGACTAGTAAGTATACATATACACATGTACATAGATAATTTATTTCCTGTAAATTAGTAGTAGAATATTGCTTGATCAGATTCAGGGTTTTGCTTTGTTATTGCAAAACTCCTCACAGGCAATGTTTATTTTTATCAGTAACTACATATACACAGTTCCTGTATTTCCTATATACAGCTGATTCTAATTATTCACAGTGGACATGTTCTATAAAGTTACAGATTACACTGAACTAGAGAATACTGGAACATTGCTCCTAGGAAAAATGCAGATTTACATTCCTGTAAGCCTCTGATAATAATATTTTTTTGTCAATCAATCATTATATAACCTGTTGTATGTGTGTTTCTGTATCAAGATACTTTATTTAATATATATTGTTGATTCATTAACATTGAATTTACAGGTAATACTGTGACTCACGCCTGAGTCAAGCACAGACTGCAGAAACGACACTTGCTTAAAGTACGAGTGCTTGCTGGGCAAAGTAGCTCACACCCATAGTCCCAGCACTTTGGGAGGCCAAGGCGGGTGTATCACTTGAGGCCAGGAGTTTCAGACAAGCCTGGGCAAGATGGCGAAAACCTGTCTCTACTAAAAATAAAAAAAAATAGCCAGGAAAGGTGGCATGCACCTGTAGTTCCAGCTACTTGAGAGGCTAAGGTTGGAGGACAGCTTGAGCCCAGGAGGTTGAGACTGCAGTGAGCAGTGATCACACCACTGTACTCCAACCTGGGTGACAGAATGAAACCTTGTCTCAATCAATCAGTCAACATGGGATCTAGAACAAAAAAGCAAAGTGTTGCTTTATTCGACCTCAAACTGGGAACCTATGTGTCTGATGATGCAAATATTTTGCCACTCTGAATACATTCATGGATGACCACAAAAGTGTCATGAATATTGATTTTTTTCAAATTACAAATAAATTTTAGCAAGTAAGAGAATTCACAAATACAAATCACAAATAAAGAGAATCAACTGTGTATGTATGTAAATTTATGTACATATATAGTGATAGTTATAGTGATATAGCTAGTTATATATTTTTAAGATAAAAAGTATCAGAAGTTATATTTTAAATTCAGGACAATGGAGTTTTTACTAAATCTTCTGAGTCTTATATCTGCATCTCCTTTCTCCCATACTGAAAATCTTGGTTCTTAATGACACTAACATAATTCCAAAGCAGGATCGATGACAAACAATAGACTGATTTGAAATCACAACAAGGTCTGAATTATTGACTTTTCCTTTTGCCTCAGGCTGCAATATGACACAGCAAGGTACTGGCACTGCTCCTGCCTTTATCTAAAATTTTTATTTTTTTTTTGCATTTTTATTTTTTATAAAATGTTGTGCATATATATTTTGAGACAGGGTCTCACTCTGTTGCCCAGGTGGGAGTGCAATGATGCAATCACAGCTCATTACTGTATTTGTTTGAATCCCTTACATTTTGTGCCTGAGGCAAATGCCTTCTTCCCTCACTCTATTCCTGACCCTGAATAATTCCTCACTTAAATTATTCAGGAAGGAGGCCGAGCACGGTGGCTCATGCCTGTAATCCCAGCACTTTGGGAGGCCAAAGCAGGTGGATCATGAGGTCAAGAGATTGAGACCACCCTGGCCAACATAGTGAAACCCCGTCTCCAGTAAAATACAAAAATTAGCTGAGTGTGGTGGTGTGTGCCCATAGTCCCAGCTGCTCGGGAGGCTGAGGCAGAAGAATTGCTTGAACCCAGGAGGCAGAGGTTGCAGTGAGCCAAAATCACACCACTGCACTCCAGCCCGATGCCTGGTGACAGAGTGAGACTCTGTCTCAAAAAAAAAAAAATTATTCAGGAAGAACATTCACCAGTCTCAGAAAACAAAGACAAAAACTCCACAGCTATCAATGATTACAGGAAACAGTTTAAGGTCTTGTTGTAGTTACTTTTATCCTTAGTATATATCACACCAAGATACACAAATTATTGAGTTTAAAAATAAAACACGCTGCTTAGCTCAATGGGGATGGGGGCACTCCTCAGGGCACTTAAGAGTCTCAGAGCCACTTCTCTCAGGCTTGAGGTCTGACATTCAATATGAAAAGCGGTAAAAAAGAAAAAAAGGTAAACAAATAAATAAATAGCTCTGAATGGTTTCTGAAGTCAGCAGTTAGGTTCATTTTTCATTTTCTGATTTTTAGGAAATTCATTTTAATTATTTAATCTTGTTTTATAACTATACAAAATGTTTATACGACTTCAAACTCAAACCTACAAAATGGGATATATTCAAAGAAGTCATGCTTTTATCCTTGTCACATCACCTCATTCCCCATCTCTTCCTACAATTAACCCATTAAAATTTTTTTTGAGACTACCACGTATTGTTTAATATAGCCAAACTCACACACACACACACACACACACACACACACACACACACACATTTCCTCCACCTTATAGATACAGCAGTATGCTTTATTTTCTTTATTCATCTTGCTTTTTATAGCTTAAAAATATAACTTGGAGATTAGGTATACAGATGTATGCTGTTTCCTTCATAGCTGCATAATACTCCATTGTGAACATACCATAGTTTAATCAACCATTGTTTAATCTGCTATTGATGGTTATCTGGGTTACCTCCAGCTTTATAGTATGAAAAATAATGCTGCCTCATCAATTTCATATTGCCATTATATCTTTGGAATGGATTCTTAGAGGTGGGATTCTGAATAACAGAATAGGATTAAAAAAAAAAAACTTCTATAATCAAATGCATCAGTCTTTTTTCTTATTGTTTTTACATTTTGTGTTATGGTTAAGAAAGTTCTGTCCATTTCCAAGTTATAAATGAATTGATCCTTTATTCCCAAGTACTTAAATGGCTATAATTTTTAACATTTAAATCTGATCCATTTATATGTTTTTTTCTGGTGAACTATAAAGAATCGATCCACTTTCTTTTTCTATACAATTATCAATTTATCCCCAAAATATTTACCACAGAGTAAATTATTTCCCCAATCATTTGAGGATGCCAATTCACTTTTATTGAATACTAGTTATCTCTATCCGATTTAGTTTTCACTCTATTTTCTATGATGTTCCATTGGTCTGTTTATTCTTGTTTCAATTCCATATTGTTTTAACCATAAAATTTTCCATGCATGTTTTAGTGTCTGGCAGTTTAGTCATTCACTCCCCATTGCTCTTCTTTTTTATGATTTTCCTGGATATTCTTTCTCCCCTCCAAATTAATTTCATAATCAACTTGTCTGGTTCAAGAAAAAAAATCTGATTTTATTTTGACTGAGATTACTTTAAATTTATAATTTGTGGAGAATTGGCATCTTTATATTAAAAATTCCTAAGAACATAATAGTTTTTCATGTGTTCAGCTCTATTTTGGTGTCTTTCAGAGGTATTATGTAGTTTTCCTCATCTAGCTTTTGAACATTTTTTGTAGTTTATGCCTAGGGAATTTTATTTGGAGAATCTTTCTCATTATATCTTCAGTTGGTGACTGTGTGTGTGTGTGTGTGTGTGTGCGTGTATTCACACATATATGATAGACAGATTGACCTCCCTGATTTCGAAGTACTATTTCCATTTATTCTTTTGGGCTATCACCTGCAAATATAGTTTCAGTGCATTCTTTCTAAATCTGTGCTTCTCATTACTTTCAGTTCCTTGATTACACTGATTAATAACTCCAACAAAACACTGTAGCATAGTAGAGAGAAGTAACTTTAGAGATGGTAGCATAAGTAGGTCACAGACCTTTTCTCCATCAAAACAACTTTTAAAACCATAACTATTTTTCAAAAAATTTAGTCACTGGAAATTGTCATTAAGACATATAGCAAATGAAATATTTATTCAAGATAAGCTACTAAATCTCAGCAAAAGCAGTAAGAATCTATGGCAATGAGCCAAACTACTTCCTTCTTCCATCTACCTTCCTACCCATCTTTGCCTCCCCCTGCAGCTCAGAGGTACAGATGCTACACTTTGGGCAGATATAGCCAAGAACACAGGGATCCCTCTCTCCTCAGATCCTAATCAAGGGCTTTGGCATTTCTGTGAAAGGGAAAAGCTGCTAGCAATTATCTTTCCTCCCTACTCCCATTGCGGAGGCTCTATTTTCAGTGCCGCCAAGGGGAAAGGCTCTCTTCCTTCACTCAGCCCTCACGTTTAGGGCAAAGGCTGTAGTAAAGGAATGGCAGGTGAAAAATATTAAGGCTTCAATCAGCCTTGCCTCACCACATTCACAGGGCAGAGGTTACATCCCAGCTGAGGCAAGCTCATTAGACCAGGGGCTACCCCAATCCAGAATGCTAATTATAAAGCAGGGATGTCACTACAAGTAGAGTGTCTCCACCATAAGCTCTAAGAAGTGGTACAGAGGCTTTTCCCAGGTTGGAAAGACAGAGCATAAGAACAGAGAACTCAGAAGCTTTTCCAAAGGGAACAGAGTATGTGGAAAATTCAAGCCAAAAGGTGCTATCAAAAACAATGACTATTTTAGTGGCAAGCAATAAAAGGGGGTTTGTAGCTCCAAGAGAGCAGGAAGTTAAACCCTAGAATAATTAGAAGTTTACAAGAGCACTGGGGGAAAGAGACAGGTGAGAAGAGCCCTCCTGAAGTTGGAACAAAGCTAAAAGACTGGCCTTAGATATAACCTTTACAAAGGAATTAAAATATAATTGGGTCAGACATGCAGAAGTTTTTGTCCCAGGGAATTGCTAAAAATAATAAAGGTACTAGCCAACAATTAGAGGATCCTAACAGCTGGGTGTGCTATCAATATGGGGAAAGAAGAAAGAGATCAGGGAAAAAGACCATCAAAGAGATTCCTGCTAGAAACTCTGCCTTTTAAGGAGTGACATCAGAGACTTCACACTGTGAGGGAAATACTAAAATAATCCTGTCAAGTGACAAATAAGCAAACAACAGAACAATCCCAGAGAGAAAAAGACCAGTATCTGGAGTTGCCAAGCTATATCATATAAAAGGTCCAGTTTTCAACAGAAAATGACAAGCAAGACATGCAGAAAGTCTGACCCATATTCCAGAGAGAAAGCAGACAACAGAAACTGCCTTTGAGAGGGCCCCAATGTCAGACTTAGCAAAGATTTAAAAGAAGCTATTATAAATATTTTCAATGAACTAAAGGAAACAATGTTTCTTTTAAAATTAATAAAAGTCTATATGCTGAGAATGCTTCAGCAAATAGAGAAAATCAATAAAGACATAGAAATTATAAATGAGCCAATGGAAATTATGGAGTTGAAAGTGAGAATGCAAAATTTAAAAATTCTCTAGAGAAGAAAAACAGTAGATTTAAGCTGGCAGGAGAAAGAATCAGAGAACTTGAGGACAGAACAACAGAGATTATGCAGTATGAACAAAAAAGAGGGAAACAAAGTGAAGAAAAATGAACAGAGCTTCAAAGAAATGCAGGGCACCATTAGGCACACTGAATGCACATAATTGGGGTACCAGATGGAGAGAATAGAGAGAAAGAAACATAAACTATATTCAAAGAAATAATACGGGAAAAATGCAAAAATTTTTGAAGCTCTGTTCATTTTTCTAAAAAGTCAACAAACTCTAAGTAGGATAATTGCAAAGAGAACTACACCCAGACACATCATAAGAAAAATTTTGAAAGACAAAGAATAAATCTTGGAAGCAAGAAGAGAAAAACAACTCATCACATACTAGAGAATCCCAATAGAATCAATGGCTAACTTATCAGAAACAAACAGTAGAATCCAGAACGCAGCAGAATGACATATTCAAAGTGCTCAAAGAAAACAACTGTCAGTCAAGAATTTTATACCTAGCAAAGCTATCTTTCAAAAATGAAGGTCAATGGGAAACGTTGGTCAAAGGAAACAAAGTTCAGTTTGTGGAATAAGTTCTGGAGGTCTAATATATAGCATGGTGACTACAATTAATAAAACTGCATCCTATACTCAAAAATCACTGAGAGTTTATCTTAAATACTATAGACACACACACACACACACACATGATACTTAGCAAGGTGATGAATATGTTAATTCATTTTATTGTGGTAAGTCCTTCATAATGTGTATATATATCAACATATATCAACATTTTATACCTTAAATATATACAATTTTTGTCAAGTATATCTTGATAAAGCTAGAAAAAACTGAAAGTGAAATAAAGACATTTTCAGATAAACAGAAACTGAGGAAATTTACTGTTAGCAGACCTGTCTTATAAGAAATACTAAAAGAAATTATTCAGGCTGAAAGTAAGTTACACAAGACAGTAGTATGTATCTAAACACAAAAAAATCAAAGGGCAGTGATAAATAGCACTGGCAAAAGTTATGTTATTATAAAACTGGCATAAGTGCATACCTATTCTCTTTTCTGCTCTTAACTGATTTTAAAAGCAATGATATAAAACCACATGTATATAATGCATTGTTGGGCCTATTTTATACTGGAACGTAATATATGTCAAATAACAGCACAGAGAAGATGGGTGAGAACAAAGCTATACTGGAATAATTAAATGACTCTGGATGGAAACTCAAACCAATGAAACAAATTAAGAGAACCTGAAATAGCAAATAAGAACATTGATATAACACACTATAAATATATATACTTGGTCTCTCTTCCTAGCTTTTTAAAACGATGTAATATTATATAAGATAATTACAACAATATTCTGTTGTATTTGTAACATATAGACATAATACACGCAACAATAATAGCAGAAAAAAGGAAAGCAAAAATACAGCTATATAGAATAACATTTCTATATCTCACTAAATATAAGTATAATTCTGAAGTAGACTATAATACATTAACATGTATTCAGGAAGTCCTACAGCAACCATTAATAGATAAATGTTTATAACAGTGAAAAATATAAGAGAAATTAAAAAATTAATCTAGAAATTATTCATTTGATATAAAAACTGAAAAGAATGAAAGAATAAAAAATGCGTAAGAAATATAGAAACAGTGCTGCAATGAACATACGTGTGCATGTGTCTTTATAATAGATCAACTTATAATCCTTTGGGTATATACCCAATAATGGGATTGCTGGATCAAATGGTATTTCTATTTATAAATCCTAGAGGAATCGCCACACTGTCTTTCACAATGGTTGAAGGGTCCTCTTCCATAAACACTCCCTTCGTGGAAGCCATCTTTCTCTCTCCTGGATTTTCCCTGTGGGGTCCCCTTCCACAATCTCTTGTGGAAGTCTGTATTCCCCTCCTAAACTCCATCTCTCTCTCTAGTCCCTTCCACTCAGTGTGGAAACTACTTTCCTCTCCTGGATTCCATCTTTCTGGATTCTCTCACTCAGTTTGAGAGTTAGCTGTTTCTCTCTCTCTTTAAATAAAATCACTTTCTACAAAAAATAAATAATTTACACTCCCATCAACAGTGTAAAAGCATTCCTATTTCTCCACATCCTCTCCAGCATCTGTTATCTCCAGATTTTTAAATGATCACCATTCTAACTGGCGTGAGATGGTATCTCAATGTGGTTTGATTTGCATTTCTCTAATGACTGGTGATGATGAGCATTTTTTCATGTTTGTTGATCACATAAATGTCTTCTTTTGAAAAGTATCTGTTCATATCTTTTGCCCACTTTTTGATGGGATTGTTTGTTTTTTTCTTGTGTATTTGTTTTAGTTCTTTGTAGGTTTTGGATATTAGCCCTTTGTCAGATGGGTAGCTTGCAAAAATTTTTGCCCATTCTGTTGGTTGCCAGTTCACTCTAATGATTGTTTCTTTTGCTGTGCGGATGCTCTTAAGACTTGGAACCAACCCAAATGGCCATCAAAGATAGACTGTATAAAGAAAACATGGCACATACACACCATGGAATACATGCAGCCATAAAAAAGGATGAGTTCATGTCCTTTGCAGGGACAGGGATGAATCTGGAAACCATCATTCTCAGCAAACTGACACAAGAACAGAAAACCATACACCACGTGTTCTCACTCATAAGTGGGTGCTGAACAATGAAAACACATGGACACAGGGAGGGGAATATCACACACTGTGGTCTGTTGTGGGGGGCAGATTAAGGGAAGGATAGCAGGAGGTGGGGAGACTGGGGAGGGATAACATTAGGAGAAATACCTAATGTAGGTGACGGGGGGATGGAGGCAGCAAACCACATGGCATGTGTATACCTATGTAACAATCCTGCAAGATCTGCACATATATCCCAGAACTTAAGCTAAAATAAAAAAAAAAAATTAAAAAAGAAAGAAAACAGGTGGGAAATGGTAGACATAAATCCAACTATAATAATAGCATTAAATATGAATGAATAAAAAATCCAATCAAAAAGCATAGACTGTCAGACTGAATTTTAAAAATAAATTCCAGCTATATTCTGTCTATAGGAGATACACTTTAGATTCAGATACAATTAGACTGAAAGTAAAAGAATGAAAAAAGATACATCATGCAAAAAGCAACTAAGAGAAAGCTGAAGTGGCAATAGTAATATTAGACAAATTACACTTTACAACAAAAATATTACTATAGAATAAGAAATATTTTATAATGATAAAAGGAATAATCCAGTAGGAAGATATAACACTTATAAAGATATATGAACCTAACAGCAGAGCCACAAAACACATGAAATAAAAACGAATAGAAATGAAAGAGGAAATAGACAATTTGACAATAATAATTGGAGATTCAAATACCCCACTGTCAATAATGATCCCATTACCCTACTTTCAGTTAAAAAAAAAAAAACCCTATGCAGAATATCAACAAGTAAATAGAAGACTTGAACAATACTATAAATCACCTAGATCTAACAGAAATCTATAGAATCCTCTACCCTACGGTAGAAGAATACACGTTTTTCTCAAGTGCTCAAGGAACATACTCTACGATAGAGCATATGCTAAGCCACAAAACAAGCCTCAATAAATATACAGGTATTGAAATTACATAAATTTTGTTTTCCATCCACAATGGAATAAAATTTTATATCAAAAACAGAAATAAATTTGGAAAGTCCACAAATATGTGGAAGTTAATCATAATCCTGAATTACTAAAAGGTAAAATTACAAAGGAAATTTAAAAATATTTTGAGATGAATGAATTGAAAAACAATATACCAAAACTTATTAGATACAGATACAGCAGTGCTTAGAGGGAAATTTATAGCTATAAATACCTATAGTTAAAAAGAAGAAAGACTACAAATCAATAACCTAACTTTCCACCTTAAGGCAATGGAAGAGGAACAAACTAAACCTAAAGCAAGCAGAGAAATAAATAATAGAAATGAAAGGAGATAAATAATAAAGAGAATGGAAAAACAATAAAGAAAAAATCAAAAATTGCTTCTTTGAACAGATATAAAAACTGATAAACCTTTAAGTAAACTGATCAAGAAAAAAAGACAGAAGACTCAAATTACCAAGATCAGGAATGAAAGAAGATGAAAGAAGTTATATGCGATAAATGTAAATTGTGGGGAGCTAGGGGGCAGACTGTAGTGGTTGAACGGTACCCCCAATACCTCCAAAATATGTCTGTGCCCTAATCCTCAGAACTGTGGATGGCACCTTATTTGGAAGAAAGATTTTTGCAGATGTAATTAAGTGAAGAATCTTGAACTGAGATCAATCTGGATTATGCAGGTATGCCTTAAATCCAATGGCAAGTGTCCTTATAAGAGACAGAAAAGGAACAGACACAGACAGAGAGGATAAGGCTATGTGAAGATGGAGGCAGAGATTAGATTATGTTACCACAGGACAAGGAAGCCAAGGAATTCTGATAGCCACCAGAAGATGGAAGAGGCAGGGAAGAATTCTTCCCTAGACCCTCCAGAGGGAGTGTGGACCTCCTAATTCCTTGATTTCAGACTTCTGGCCTCTAGAAATTAGACAATAATGTACTGTATTACGCCACCAACTTTATAGCATTTTTGTTATAGCATCCCTGGGAAATTAATAGAGAAGGAATGTTCCTCAACCTGATAAATAGTATTTATGAAAACCATAGCTAACATCATACTTAACGGTAAGACACAATGCTTCTCTCTTATAATCAAGAACAACAATGTCCAGTTTTTCAGCTTCTAGTCAACATTGTAGCACAGGTTCCAGAAAAGGAATTAGGCAAGAAAATTAAATAAAATGAATCCATATGGGAAAGGAAAAAGTAAAACAGTTTCTCTTCACAAATGCCATGATTGTGTATCTATAACCTCCTAAGGAATCCACAAAAGCAAATAATCAAGACTGTGTGGTACTGATATAAGGACAGACATACACCAATGAAATACAACTGAGAGTCCAGAAACCCATGCTTATACTTATGGTCAATTGATTTTTGATAAGTTTGCCAAACAAATGCAATGAAAGAACCTATAGTCTTATCAAAAAATAGTGCTGGGACAACTGGATATCTATAAACAAAAGAAAAGAATTGGACCTCTTTCTCATGCCATACACAATTAAAATGGATGACAAACCTAAATGTAGAAATAAAAATTATAAAATCCTTAAAATATGGATTAAATCTTCATGACTATGGGGTAGGCAAAGCCTTCTAAGATGTGACATCAAAAGCACAAGGAAGAAACAAAAAAATAGATAAATCAGATTTCATCAAAATTAATTTTTGGGCTTCAAAAGATGCCATATAGATATCTTTCTTAAACCCATAGGATAGGAGAACATGTTTGCAAATCATATATCTGATACGCAACTTGTATGTACCATATATAAAGAACTCACAAATCTGTTATGGACTGAATATTTGTGTCCTCTCAAATTTCATATATTGATTCTGTAAGCCCCATTGTAATGGTATTTGGTTATAGGACTTTTGGGAGACAATGAGGGTTAGACGAGGTTATGAGAGTATAGCACTCATGATGGGATTAGTACCCTTATAAGAAGAGACACAAGAGATCTTGCTCTATCTCTCCCCTCACCACATGAGAACACAGTGAGAAGGTGGCCATTTACAAGAGGGAATGGTGACTTCACCAGAAACTGACCATGCTGGTTCCTTATCTTGGACTTCTAGCCTCCAGAACTGTGATCAAATAAATTCATGTTGTTTAAGCCACCCAGTCTATGGTATTTTGTTAAGGCAGCCTAAGTTAAAACACAGTTCAATAATAAAGACACAGTAATGAAATCTTTAAAATAGACAAACAAGTTGAATACACATTCTCCGGAGAAGATACACAAATGGCCAATAAGTACAAGAAGCAATGCTCAATATTATTAGCCATTAGATAAATGTAAATCAAAACCAGAATGAGATAGCACCTCACACCCAATAGAATGGCTAAAATCATAAGGATAGATAATAACAAGTGCTGGTAAGGATGTAGAGAAATTAGAGCCTTCATAAGTTTATGGTGGGAATGCAAAATGTTCAGTCACTCGGGAGTCTGGCAGTCCTTCAAATGTTTAAATGTAAAGTTACCATGTAATAACCTAACCTCAGTTAGCCTAACTGACTCCATCTTAGCTGCAAATCTGACAAAGCTCTCTTGAGCCCCTCCCTCTCTGCCGCAGCCCCTCAGGTGCATTACTGGGTCATGCTGCACTCAGAGCTTTGAACTGTTAAGAGTGGTTCGCTGTTCACAGTACTTGTAACCACTGTAAGCACATTCAGCTTGGCAAGTCTATCTGCTATTGTAAATACCTTCCTTGGTGATTGATTGTATGGAAAGTTCTCCCTGCCACCCCTCTTAGTGACTGTATGGAAATACCCTTAGCAACCAACAATCCTGGGAACCTCCTGCCCCCTGGTTACCAGCCTCCTCCTATTAACTCGCTTGTTCTGAATTCTGCTTCGGCTAGGCTGTCCCCTCCCCTACCCAAATCAAGGTATAAAGGGAAATCAAGCCCCTCGTTGGGGCCAAGAGATTTTGAGCGTTAGCTGACTCTCCGTTGCCAGCTGAATAAAGGACTCATGATTTGAACTCAGAGCATGGCATTTCCTTCTAACTCACTCGGTTATTACAACCACACAACCATGTCTTTTTATATTCCCCAGAGAAATAAAAACATATTTCCAAACAAACATGCATACACAAATGTCAGCATCATGTATAATGCCATAATTATTCATAATAGCCAAAAACTGGGAACAATCTAAAATGTCTACCAATTACGAATGGATAAGCAAAATGTAGTTCATATATACAATGAAATACTATTCAGCAATAATAACTAATGAAATATTGATGCTACATGGAGGAATCTTCAAAGCATTATGCTGTCAAAGAAGCATCATAAAAGGTCCCATACTATATGAGTCCATTCATTTGAAATGTCCAGAATAGGTAAATCTATAAAAACTAGAGGTAAATTAGTGGCTTCCTACAACTGGAGAAATGGGGAAAATGAGAAATGACTAGCAATGGTTATGGGGTTTCCTTTGGGGTGATGACAATGTTCTAAAATTTTATAATTATGATTATGGTAATAGTTGTACAACTTTGTGAATACGTAAAACCCACTGAACTGTACACTTTAAATTCATCAAATGTATGGTATGTAAATTAAATCTTAACAAAGCTGTTAAAAAAAAAAAAGAAGGCTGGGTGTGGTGGCTCATGCCTGTAATCCCAGCACCTTGGGAGGCTGAGGAGGGAGTTTGAGACCAGTCTGGCCAACATAGTGAAACCCTGTTTCTACTAAAAATACAAAAAATTAGCTGGGTGTGGTAGTGTGCACCTGTAATCCCAGTTACTTGGGAGGCTGAGGCAGGAGAATCGCATGATTCTGCCAGGAGGCAGAGGTTGCAGTGAGCCAAGATCACGCCATTGTACTCCAGCCTGAACGACAGTGTGAGACACTGTCTCAAAGAAAAAAAAAAAGAGTAGAACCAATGAACATTCTTGTCTTACTTCTGACATTAGCTGGAAAACATCTAGTGTTTCCCAATAAATAAGATAAAAGATTTTGGCCTGAAATATATATCTACTTTTTAATGTTAATGAGGATATAGTCATCAATTCCTCTCCCATTGAACATTCTTTAACATGTGTGCCAAGTTTTTCTGTATGCCTTTTCAGGATTTAGGGAATGTAATCATATGAGTTTCCCTATTTGTTTCATTGATATGATCAATTACATAGTTATATTTTCTGACATTGAATCATTCTATATTCCTGGAATATAGAAGGAATATATAAGTGTTTGCTATTATTAATCAGTAAGTTCTGGATTGATATCTAAAAAGATATTGATATATAGTTTTATTTTTTGGTGCAATCCTTGTCAAGTTTAGGGATTATAGCATCATCATTTCATAAAACAATTTTGGAAGTTCTCCTTCTTCTTCTACACACTGAAATAATTTAAATGGCCCTATGATCACTGGATATTTAAAGGTTTCATAAAGTTTCCCCATGAGATTATCTGGACCTAGTAATTTTTACTTTGGTTTTCTTTTTCAAAGTTTTTTTAAAAATTATACAATATCTATCTTCTACATCTCTCATTTTGTCTTAAATCTCTAAAATCTCTTTCTTCTTTATTTAAAAGATTCATTATATCTTCTTATATTTGTATTAAGTGATTGGTATGGTTTGGATATTTCACCGTTCCAAATCTCATGTTGGAATCTGATCCAAATCTCATGTTGGAGGTGAGGCCTAATGGAAGGTGTTTGGGTCATGGAGACAGGTCCCTCATTGAGTGGATTAACGTTGCCCTGGGGTGGAGTACGGGGGCACTGACTAAGTTCTGGCTCTATTAGGAGTTGGCTGTTAAAAAGAACCTGGCCCCTCCCCACTCACCTCTTGCTTCCTTTCTGGTCATGTGCTATCTGTACATAGCCAGCTTGGCTCCCCTTCACCTTCTTCCATGAACCTTCTTTAACTTGAAGCCATCACCCAATGCAGATGCTGGCACCATTCTTCTAGTACAGTTTGCAAAACTGAATAAAATAAAACTCTTTTCTTTATAAATTACCCAGCTTCATGTATCCCTTTTCAGCAAATAAATGGGTTTGCATTTTTTCTAGTTCATTTCTGAAATAATATTTCTTTCTAAATGTTTCCTGAGTATTGGAAGTTTTTGTTTAAAATCTTCCTTTTCTTCTCTCACAACATGTGCGATCTTTTATACGTTCTGATTTGTTTTTTTCCTCATAACTTCTATAATTTTCTTAAATTTCAAAGCTCATTTTGGAATACTGAGTTACAGTTTTTATCTGCTTGAGGGCATATCTATGAAATCTCATTGTCTGTAGAAATATTATTTGGCTCCTGTTCTGTCTTGTCATATAATAATTTTGTATGGGATTTAACTATGATAATGTTCTGTAACGTATTCACTTAAATGAAGCAAGTTTGCCTCTACTTTTAAAGGGAGGGACAGGCCAGAGTAGCTTTTTTTTGTGTGAGCAACATGGCTGTTTATTCACCTGGGTGCAGGTGGGCTAAGGCTGAAAAGGGCATTAGCAAAGGGCAGTGGGATAGGAGTTGGTTTTATAGGTTTGGGTAGTTTTTTGGGGGGGCGGGGGTGTTGCAGAGTAAGTTCAGTTACAATGGCAGGTTTGGGTGAGAGGTATTTACATTATCATAAGAACAGTTAAGATGGCAGGGTTGGGTGAGGGGCTTGTTCGGGGAAGCTCTGCTGGGCAATCAGAGAC